>WEDG01004523.1:0-122537 GCA_017591395.1 Schistocephalus solidus
AGGCGTGGATTTGTGCAGATTGATGGGGAACTCTTCCGAAAATCCTACGGGATATTTGTTTGATCTCACTTGGAATAGGCATTGCAGGACCTGGCGTCCGTGGTTTTAAGAAGGATTATCTACAGCTGGAACGAGTGCAGGCGAGGGGCTACGAAGATGGTCAAGAATCTTAGTCATCTGCCTTACGAAGCCAGACTAATTGAACTTGATTTGTTTCCTCTAAATTACGAGGCAACTGCGGTGACCTCATCCAAACCTACCGGATTGTCAGAGGCCGCGAGGTGTGCCCCTAAATTTGCTGACTTCTTCGAGATCGGCTGGGACTGGAACATCTGTGGGGTCATCCCTTTAAACTGCAGAGGAAGTTTGTCCATACGGAAGTCCGTCAGAACATAGCTACGCAGAAGGGTCGTTGGAGCATGGAACGGACTCCCTGACTTGAGGTGGTCCTTTCCGGAAACTTTTGGCACATTTAAATTCCAAACTAGATACTCATTTTTCTAGAAACTATTGTCAATATAATGAAGATTGTGTACGTTGGAGCATGGAACGGACTCCCTGACGAGGTGGTCCCTTTCGGAAACTTTTGACACATTTAAATTCAAACTAGATACTCATTTTCTAAGAAACAATTGTCAATATAATGAAGATTGTGTAAGCAATGGCAGCTTGCGCCTGGCCCACACATATCGATGACCCTACATTTTCATTTGTCAGATTTATCACTGTAAACGTTTGTACTTTTGACATTTTTGCATGTGAATAGGGAGCTCAAGGGCGAAAGCCTCCTTCCCTCAATAAAGTGACTTAAAGTGACCTTTATAAATTTATGACAATGTCACTTTAAGTCCCTTTAAGTCACTTTATTGAGGGAAGTAGGCTTTCGCCCTTGAGCTCCCAATTCATATGCAAAAATATCAATAGTATAAATGCTTACAGTAATATATCTGACAAATGAAAATGTAGGGTCATCGATATGTGTGGGCCAGGCGCAACCTGCCACTGTTTACACAATCTTCATTATATTGAAAATAGTTTCTCAGAAAATGAGTATCTAGTTTGAATTTAAATGCATCAATAGTTTCTGAAAGGACAACATCCTCAGGAGTCCGTTCCATGCTCCAACGACCCTCTGCGAAAAGGCGTTCCGACGGAATCCGTGTGGACAAACTTCCTCTGCAGTTTAAAGGGATGACCCCGCAGATGTTCCGTCCCAGCCAATTCGAAGAATTCAGCAAATTCTAGGGCACAATTGCGGCCTCTGACAATCCGGTAGGTTTGGATGAGGTCACCGCGTAGTTGCCTGTAATTTAGAGGAAACAAATCAACTTCAACCAGTCTGGCTTCGTAAGGGCAGATTACTAAGATTCTTGACCATCTTCGTAGCCCTCGCCTGCACTCGTTCCAGCTGTAGATAATCCTTCTTAAACCACGGACGCCAGGCCTGGATGGCATATTCCAAGTGAGATCGAACAAATACCCCGTAGGTTTTTCGGAAGAGTTCCTTATCAATCTGCACAAACCCACGTCTGAGCGCAAATAAGACCTGTGTAGTGCGTTTAGCTGCCTTTAAACACTGTGAAGATGGTTTAAGTGAGGAGTTTATTAGAACACCAAGGTCCTTCTGTTCCTCAACAATTGAAAGGGGCTGCCCATTGAGAATGTATTGGAAGGAATCATCCTCCTCACTGGTCCTTCTGGTACGCAGTCTTAGGACCACACACTTCCCAACGTTAAAATTTAAGAGCCAACGAGCAGACCAGCTGCTAAGACGGTTGAGATCCTCTTGAAGTGCGTGCCTATCGAAATCAGATCTGATGACCCTCCACAATTTAACATCATCTGCAAACATGATGGCGCTGCAATCCAGGTCGTCGACACAGTCGTTGATGTACACTAAGAAGAGTAACGGCCCTAATACCGAGCCTTGGGGACACCACTTAGAACCGGAGTAGGTGTTGACTTCGAGGTATCGATGCACACAGTTTGCAATCTATCTGTAAGAAAGTCTGCGATCCATGTCAGCAACATTCCTCTTATGCCGATTTCAGATAATTTGTAGATGAGACGTTTGTGTGGGACACTGTCAAACGCCTTCTTGAAATCAGTGTATATGACGTCAACCCTACCATTTTTCGTCCAGTGCACGAAGTCCACTGCTCTGTTGAGAGTAATAAACTAGAAAGACAGGAGCGATTCTGTCTGAAGCCATGCTGGAGATCTGAGAGTAATTGGTTTTCCTCAAGGAACTTCATGGTTGTCTTCTTGATTATTGATTCCATTATTTTACAGCAAATGGAGGTTAGGCTGACAGGCCGATAATTGTTTGACATTAGATCGAGCACCACTCTTGTATATGGGGTATATATTTGCTGCCTTCCATTCGGATGGCAGTTTCCCTGATTCAAATGACGAATTAAATATATGCGCTAGTGGTTTGGACAGTTCGCTGGCCAGTTCTTTCAAGAACTTGGCCGGTATATCGTCCGGACCAGATGACTTCGCTTCTTTCAGATTTCGCAGTTCTAGTTCCACGAGAGGTTCCTGTGTGCAGATAAAATATACAAATACTTAATAATGTAGACATAACTTGTCCTGCTATGTCAACAGTTAGCGATGTTTTCAAATTAATGGTGAACTAGAAAAAAATAGGCAGTGAAAAAAACTCCTACCCTAAAAATGGAGGCAGAGTTCAATAGGTCTTCATTTTTTAATAGAAGGTAGGAAAAAAACTGCTTAGGAAAAAATGGTCAGGTGGTAGAGTAGGGTAATACTGCAGTAGCGTTTCAGAATGAAACGTCGAGATGATTCTTTCTTGATCACTTAGGCGTATGAAACAAAATCTCACGAAAATGCGTCAATGAACTTAATTCATCAGCATCTTAGGATCCAGAATTGAATTCTGATGATGATAAGTATAACAAAATGGTAGCATTTTAGACTGTGGACCACCGAATGTGTACGTCCGAATGACGTCATCGTTTGGATGACTGGTGATATAAGGAGACATCATAGTTCATGGGCGACTCGACGTAGCGAAAATATAGTTTCAAGAGGGTCATATAAATTCCAGATTGTGCTTTCTCCTAGTCATGGGAAAGCTACTGGGAAAAGATGAAGAAAATAAAAGGTTATTAGAATCAGTGTTAAGATAAATGTGCAGTCATTGCTTGAATGCAGATAGACTAGTTAACGACCTAATTTCAATTGGCAAGTTATTCCAAAGAAAACTATACATAGAATCAAAGAAAAGAGACTTTTTACACGTGAAGGATGTAGGGGGAGGTATAATTAGTGCAGAATTTATTAAGTTATAAGGAAGATTAACGGGGGTAATGACAGAAAGCTTGGGGAGTGTTGAGCTATTATTTAGTCGGAAAGGAGACAAAAGCCTGCTTCGAATCTCCTGACCTAAGACATTTTAGATTCGTTAGCTGGCATCTTGTTGAGTAGGAAGAAGTTGAAAGAGTCGAAAACAGGAGATGTTTGTGAAATGTTTTTAGATATTTTCAATTTTGAATGGCTAGATTCGTTCATTAAACCGAAGAAAGGACAGCAAAATTTAAAAATGGAAAGTTCAAACATACGATAAAGTCTTAATTTTTTTTCAGGAAGGTAGAAATTATGAGAAATACAGCTGCAAATTTAAACAGCTTTGGCCGTTATTCTATCGGCATGAGGCGAAAGATCTAATTTATTGGTAATGCTTAAGCCCAAGTCCTTGATGGAGGAACATTCAATCATAAGGCAACCTTCAAAAATAAGAGGTTGCGGCAGCCTTACTGGCCCAAAACGCATGCAGCGACACTTAGTAGGTGAGAACTCCGTTAGCCATGTGGAGCTCCAGGCCGAAAGAGCGTCTAAGTCTGAATGAATTTATTCTAGGCACCGTTCGGTCGTAGAGTTAGAGAAGGAATACACGCATTTGAGGTCATCAGCATAAATAAAAGTTTGAGAATGTTTAACTATCGATGAAAAATCATGTATATACAGTAAGAACAACAAAGGACCTAATACGGTACCTTGAAGGACACCACTAAAAATCGGGGTAGCACTTGAGTATGAGGACCCTACTAAAACGTTTTGTTTTCGATCATTTAGGTATGATCTAATAAAGACAGTAAGGGGTCTACGGAATCCTATAGGTTCTAGTTAAGCTAGAAGTCGTCTATGAGGCACTTTATCGAATGTCTTACTAAGATCAAAATAGATAACTACTACAGATAGATTATCATTACGAAGAGGTTAGTAGATTTCGAAAATACATGTGACATGTTTCACAAGACTGGTTCGGAAAGAAGCCGTGTTGGAGGTCAACTTCAATCGCTGAAAAACTTTGACCAGAATTGGCGGGTTTTTGCTACGGGAAGACGACCTTTTAGCTTCAGCGACTTTAAAGAGAGCCGCATAAGTAAAGGAAATGAAATGCAACGTCCAGGATGATTTTACTCTTGGGGATGTTTTTTTAAAAAAATTGAAACTTCTCTTATGTCGGTCAATTGACTCAGTACTGACCATATTTATAAAAGGCTCTTGTTTCTCGCACTGTTGAGAAGTTAATGAAGAATACTTTCCCTCAAAAATGGTACCAAGGATCATAAAGAGAGAACCATATTTAGATAAAAAGGTATTAAAGTTTTCCAGGGCGTCAAGGTTTAATTTCTTCATGCTTAAGGTGGGTTGCTCTAGTGGAAGTTTTACGCGAAGATGATGTTTGCGTCTAAGCACTGACTGGGGTTTCATATTGATTTTAAAATAAGCGTATTTTTCAAATCGATAATACAAAAGGAAAATTGTCACTAGTGACGTTTGGCAGATTAAAAGATGTAATATTTGAAATATTTGTTTTAAGCAAGGCATTGCAAGCAAATATTCCAAACTCAGTTATTAAGAGAGTGCCGAGCTTTCCCCGATTGCTTAGCCATGTATTCTCAGTTTATCTTTTAAACGGATTCTTTCCTGACTCATGGAAGACATCTATTATTCTTCCTGTCTTCAAGTCGGGATCTCGTTCGGACGTAAATAATAATCGAGGCGTTCACAAAACCCCGGCTCTTGCAAAACTTCTTGAAAAAATTATTTTTAATCAAATTCTCGACTTTTGCTTCGAAAATAAGCTCTTAAGCGACTCACAATATGGTTTTCTACCTGGAAGATCATGCGAAGTGTGTCACTTAGCTTTTCTTAACCTCGTCACTTCCCTTCGTAATGAGCAGCAGACAGTGGTTGTGATCTACTTTGACCTGAGCAAAGCCTTTGACAAGGTACCGCACAAACTTCTTCTGGTGAAACTGTAAGCCCTCGGCATCCGGCCTCCTCTCCTTGACTTCATTGGTTCCTACTTGTCTAACCGCAGCCAGAAGGTCTTAGTAGGTAATAGCAACTCGACGCCTCAACCGATCACGAGTGGCGTTTTTCATGGCACGGTTCTAGGTCCCCTTCTCTTTATTCTGTACATAAACGAAATTTCAGCTTTACTCACAAATTCACAAACTTTTGTTTACGCTGACGATCTCAAGTGCATTTATTCATTTTCTGAAGACTGCCAATAGTTGCGTGGATAAAATCAACACTGATCTACTTATGCTCTCACGTTGGAGCTGTACTTGGCAGATGGAGTTTTCTTCATCCAAGAGTTGTTTTATGTGTTTTGGCTTCGCTAAGCTTCCTGGACCCATCGTATTTCAAAAATAGTACACTTTTTAGAAAAATCAACCATAAAAGACTTAGGTCTAAGTTACACGAACAAGCTAGCATTATCGCCTCATGCAGATCGAATTTCTGCAAAGGCTGCACAGATATGTGATTTTATATCGCACAATTTCTTCCTTCCGGAAATAAAGTTAGACCTGTACCGCATGTTTGTTCTTCCTATTCTAGAATACTGCTGTCCCCTCTTTGGGCTGATGAACGCCTCTGACCGCAGTAAGATTGAAAAAGTTCAGAGGGTTTTTACTCGAAGACTATTTTCTCTTCCTGGATCCAGTATCTCTTATACGGATAGATGCCAGTTAGCAAACATTAAATTTCTGTGGGTTAGAAGACTCGAAGCCGGTCTCTGCTTCCTGTTTCGCATTAACTCTAGCCCCAATCTCCCACGAATTAACGCTCTTACTCCGGTAGATCGACTCTATGCCACTCGTAATTCCTCCATGATCATTTCACCACCCCTTAGCTCCACAACTAACCGGTCTCAGTTTTTTGCCTCCAAATATGCTTTCATCTGGAATAATCTTCCACTGCAAATTAGGTTGTCGTCCACATTAGCTATTTTCAAAACAAAGTTACGCAAACATTTAACTTCGGAAGATATAAAGTCCTTATTGTCTGTTTCCTTCCCTAACTCGCAACTTTTTGGATTTCGAAAAGGGTCCTCCTGGTATTTGAGGCAGTTCCCTTGATATTATAATGGTCTCTTATTATATATCCATCATCCTCTGCTGAGTCAATCTTTGCATTTACTTTTTGCCCCCCTCATTTTAAACTGGCATCGTCAAGTCTTGATAACCTTGGTACTTTCCTCCGCTTTTGCAACCCCGACGATGGTCTCCAGGTTCAGTTGAGGATCAAGGCGGGTTCTGATAGTTTTGCTTCTTTAATTGGTGGACTATGCAGTCGGCAAGGTCGCATCTCAATTATGATCTCATGACCTCTACTGTCCCGTCTTCGTTTTGACCCTGGTATCCACGATGAGTCCGTCCTCTCTTACCTCCACTGGTGGTTACAAACAGTAGCTCTGACTGCTATATTATCTCTCACACGACAAGGAGCGTTCCGAACCCTCATACGTTGTCAGCATCATCACAGATCTATCCCATTGCATCTAGCTATTAATGTTTTTAGTGAAGCAGTTTTTTTCTCCTTTTTTTTAAATTGGTGGCTCGCTGAACTCCGCCTCCGATTTACCGTAGGAGTTTTTTTACTGATTCTTTTCTAGTTCACCGTTTATGTTAAAGATTGTTGTCTTTTGTTTTAAAAATGGCAAATCGTTCTGAATCGGATATGCCTACCATATTGTTAATTTCTGCTGTTAATATGGCTGCTCACATAGAGCAGCAATTATCCACTTGGTATTTATTTATACCGCGATACTAAGTTTAAAATGACGGGGCTCTCTGGGCCTTAAATATACAATTTATTTATTTATTTATTTAAATTAATAGTTTAAACTTAAAATAGAATTAGCGAAGAGGCTATGCAGGATGAAAAATTATATTAACTGGTATACCAGTTACTGCAAATTATTCTTCGCTGGAAATAAGGTAAACTTAAAACATTGCAACTTTATTTCTAGAATTAACCTTTATCTTCCGTCCTTTTGACGTAAATCTGCGAGAACTTTAATGAGGCTATGTAGGGTGAAAAAGGTTAAAACTGTATATTTATCCCTTTTGTAAATGCAATAATTGCAGGTGTGTGTAGCTGATAATGAGGTAGAAATACAATAAATTGTCAATAATTAAGCTAATATTTTCTACAGGAAACGAATAAATCGGTTTAAAATTCAAGAATTCACTTATCTTCAAATTTTAACCAAACGCCTTTGACCTCGGCCCCTACCTCGAGTTAGCCAACGCACGCTATCATTTCAAAATTTCTGTGAATAAACCCAGTGGTTTGGCGTGCTTTCGAGACAATCAGGGCACAGAGCTCTGACAGATTAAGACGCCTAGAATATGATATGCCCAGATCCTTTCTAACCCCGGGCACATTTAGGTCATAACCGTCTATGCTTAGATGAGGCTGATGGCTGCCACCACAAATGCCTCCAAGGTCTAGGTCAAGGTCAAGGGCGCGTGAACCGATTTTTAAAGATAAGTGAACGGATTATTTTTACCGTATTTACTGCCCCTAGCAGTGAACTGTCTATTAATTGTTAGTTTAAAAAAGCTCTTATTACTGCTACATATTATTTGTGGCGGCCATATAATCACTTGGACTAATTAGTTACACTTTGCATAAGTGTGGTTAAAATTGTGCTCAGTTTGTCGTTTTCTATTAACTGTTTGAAATCAGCTGCCATTTTAGCCTAATTAAGTATACTCTTGTAAATTATTAACCCACTATTTTCTTTTAAGTAAACCAAAATTCCGTCTACTAGCTTACGATGTCCCGCAAGCGACTCGCAAAAAGACGAAAGGTTGCAGCATCCCCTCCATCCTTGAGTAATAGAGTAATAGAAGGGGACCTATCTAGCGTATGCGAGAATTCGCAGCCCTCTGTAGATATTGTCAACTCTAAAATCCCTTTCGTAAATCTGGAACCTCTTGATCCTCTGATTGCTCAAGCCTACACCTCGTCCTGCGTTAATCGATCGTCGTCCGACGAACTGGTAGATTTTTTGCTTAAAGGAACTATAACCAATGCCTCTGACACAGTTATCCAACAGGCTTTTAAATTCATTGGGATAATTAGCTCCGAAACCGAAGAACGGATAAAACGCAAGCATAATTTCATACTGCGTAATATTCCCAGTTACATATCTGCTTTCGACGGCGCGCGTTTGTTTCTGGAAAGCAGTGGCTTGGGATTCCGAGTCGCGTATGCTAAACGACTCCACTCGCTCAGTCGAAATGCCCCCATACTAGTCACGCTCTTTTTCTTGATAGAAGTCGACTTCATACTCTCTAGGAAGGAGATTAGTAGAGAATTTTGTCGAAAATGGCATTCCTCGGTTTCCCCTGACCTCACCCCAATGCAGAGAAAACTGAAAAATTTTAAATTGTCGACAAGCAACAGAGAAATGACTAACGCTGTTGCCATGTTGAACAAATTGCCTCCAATTTCATCTACGGCTTCGCCATCTGAAGCTCCAGCTAACTCTGCACGGAAACCAACCTTGATTAATCTTTTGGGATCTCAAGAAAACAGTACTTCTTTTTTTCGTTCTCAAGATGGCAGTACTCCGCCTATTACCATACCAAGTTTACTAGTTACTCCTGGTAAACCAACGCAGATTTCTAGCTCCAAGACAAGTCCGGCTAAAGTCTCAACAACTCGAAAACCGCAAAAATTTAGTCTCTCCACGAAAACTACTCCGTTACTATCGCCTATTTCTCCCAAAAAAATCCCCATCCCAACAACATCGAATTTCCAGCTATCACCCAGGTCTCATACTGAGGCCGATAAACGAAACATACAAGCATTCTCGCCCAAAAATAGTGCTTCTGTGCCACCCACAGCAGTGCATCTCCCACCCCGTAGCCAAATTTCGCTACGGTCGTTTCCCCAGTTGTCTCTCAATACGAAGGGTCCTGCTGGACTACTAGACTCACCTGACCTTCTGTGTCACCTTAATAGTAATAATTTGCAGTATCCTGTCCAGGGATTTCCCGGTCATGCCCCAATAGCTAGCAGTTGTGCTCAGTTCCCCTTTCTGTCATTTCCACCTCCATATTTTACTCCGATTCACCCGCATCAGGCGCGTATGATCCCACCTTTTTTCCAGTACAGGGCGGGAGCATCCGCCCCCAACGTTCAGTGGCCCGTGAACCACTGGATGAATTAGCCTCTCTCCCTAAAAAACAACCACCTTGCCCACTTAAACTGTTCGTTCTAAATGCTAGATCCTTGCTCAATAAAATGCCCTGCTTCAGACTCTAGTCTTTGTCCACTGTCCAGATATCGTTATAGTAACTGAAACATGGGCAACACCTTCCGTAGCTGACCCCGAACTCTCTCTTATAGGTTATAATTGTACTCGAAATGATCGCCGTAAAAGTCGTGGTGGAGGAAGCTGTATCTACATTAAACAAGCGCTGCAATTTCGGACCTTAGATCATCCACAATTTACTGCGGTTGACGAGAGCTGCTGGCTTCAAATTACCTTAAAAAATAGGAACACTTTACTCATTGGTTGTGTCTATTGCCCGCCCAATACCAGTGAGGATTTCGATCTTCGTCTCTCACAAGCATTCCATGCCGCAGTTGACTTAAATTTTAAGTATTGCTTAATTGCAGGTGATTTCAACCTTCCTGACATTCGCTGGTTTCCGGTCCCCTCCGGCCCCAGAAAGTTCGAGGACTTTCTCGAGGCCGTAGATATTGGCATGTGGACCCAGGTTGTTGACTTCCCTACCCGAGGATCAAGCATACTTGATCTAATCTTCTGCAGAGGTTGCCTGCCTTTGACAGTGTCATCATTAGGCCCACTTGGGAGCTCAGACCATGATATCGTTGTTTCTACACTACAACTCGAAACCGATGAAACGCCTTCAAAGAAATATAGCTTTTTCTTTGATTTTCGATTAGCGCTTTCGACAGAATTATTGATACATCTTAACTCCCACGACTGGACTAATTTCTTTATGTGTCAGGATGTGAACACCTGTACCGGTATGCTTTACCAAGTTTTAGATCCACTTATTTCTCGTTTTGTTCCCCGTAAGAAATTAATTAATGTCGCGGATGAGGTTTATCTCCCTTTATCTTTTCGCCGTAGGTTGCGTAAACTCTCTCGTCGATTCCATTTGCAAAACGACATTTCCGTTCTGCCCTTGATTCACCGTATTTTTGAGCAGGCCAAGAGGCTAACCGAAGAAAAACGGCTAGCTGAAGAGGTCAAATATGTCGAAAACCGTTCGTTAAATGTAGCGAAACTTTTTTCACGCGCAATTAGAACCCATAGTAAAACGTGGCACCCCGTACTACTGGATTCCATTGGCAATCCTGTAGTTGATGACAAATTGACGGCTGATAGTTTTAACGTTTTCTTGTCCAGAACATTTATTGAAAATTCGACCGCTCCCCGTCCGCCCATCCAGGTTTGGACCGGTGCCGTCCTCGAAACCATAACTTTTACCCTCTGGGACGTAACCGTAGCCATTCGACGTTTTCGTCAATCTTATAGTCCTGGACCAGATGGCGTACCGATCAGTATTATAAAGGCGGATGCTAATGATATTTTCCCGTCACTTCTATGTAAGATATTTAATCTAGCTCTTGAAAGTGAAACCTTTCCCAGTGTATGGAAGGAATCGCATATTCTACCTATTCCCAAACGCGGCCAATCTACGTCATTTGACGATTTTTAGGCCAATCAACACACTGTCCGCAGCTTCGAAAATCCTGGAGACCTTGATCAAAGATAAGATGATGTATCATTTAACTGAGAATAACCTATTGAGTGCAGCCCAGCATGGGTTCCTCAAAACTAGGTCTTGTGACACATGTCAGCTCTCTTTCTTTGATCATGTTCTACAATCTAGGGATAATGGCTTTGCACTTTACATAGTCTATTTCGATTTCACCAAGGCCTTCGATCGTGTTGACCATGCCCTTCTTCTCCTGAAACTCTCCTCTTTCGGTATGTGGTAAACTTCTGAGCTTGATATCTTCTTACCTGAGCTCTCGTACACAACATGTTAAGATCTCCAATGCTATCTCAAACTCGGCACGTGTGCGGAGTGGAGTTATTCAGGGTAGTGTGCTAGGCCCGCTTTTATTTTGTCTTTTTGTCAATGATGTGCCAGGTTTATTTCGAAATGGTAGGCCCTTTATGTATGCCGACGATTTAAAAGTTGCCTATCGATACAAGCCGGCAGATCGCGACACCGTGATTGATCTATTAAAAAATGATCTCGAGGCGTTTGCCCAGTGGTGCTGCACATGGCGCCTTTCCCTTTCTTGGCACAAATGTTCCGTTATGGTTGTCGGTGACAACCATCAGCCTCATCTTAGCATAGATGGCCACGATATAAATGTACCTGGCGTTGTTAAGGACCTGGGCATATCATATTCCAACGGTCTCAATCTTTCAGAGCATTGCGCCCTGATTGTCTCCAAAGCACGCAGAACTGCCGGGTTTATCCTCCGAAATTTTAAAACTATTGATATTAGACTTCGCCTTTATAAAATGTACGTTAGACCTGGCCTGGAATACTGCTCGTTTCTATTTAGCCTTCTGCGCGCTAGCGAACGGAAGAAAATAGAATCGGTCCAACACTTCTTCACGAAAAGAATTTTATCGTTGGAGCACCGTAATCTGTCGTATCAAGAACGCTGTGGCCTTGTTAACATTGATCCCTTATGGTTTCGCCGAGTGCAGAAGGGACTATTTTTGCTTTTTAAGCTTTTGAATAATCGTACATTTAATCCCCTTATCACTGTGAGGCAGCTTGACCATCCTCGGCGCAGCAGTCATCGCAATGTCTTTTTATTTCTTCCATTAGCTCGCACAGTTAAGTATCGACGGTTCTTTTCGATAAACGCCATGGCCATGTGGAATAAACTTCCCCATAATATAAAGTCCAACGGAGTTATTCTTTGTTTAAGATTACCATTACTAGTTTTTTGCATTCAGAACAGTTTCCAAGAATTCTGGGCGCCGACACGGTAGAATCTGTTTTCCTGTTCGACGGAGTGCGCGGCATCTGAACTCGATCCCAGGTGTTACCTTGAGGGATACGGCACCGTCTCTGCAGCCTGCACCCGTTGACTTCTTCGGCAGACAGTGAGCGACCGTACACGGATGCTTTCTTGCCTGAGGCAGAATCCCGGTTCCTAGCAAAGACAGAGAGACTGCATACAGACTGCAATTGTGTTAGCCCTTCCCTGATCTGAATTGCTATCATCCTTACAGGCGGCAGTTTTTTCTCCTGAATAACATGAAAATAGGAAAAACACATATAATGATATATATTCAGGAGTTTTTTTTCACTGCCAGCCTCTACCCACTGAATATTTCACCTGACAATGCCTGTAAACCGGTATTAAATACAACTATTATTATTATTATTATAACAGGGCGCACATAACAGTTAAATTCCGACAAATTGTAGAACAGAGAAATTTTGTTTTCCACCATTTGTTTATTCTCTACAGTTTTCTTCTCTTCCACTAAATATTCCATTTTTTTTTATTAAAACTGATGAGTGGTACCTGCAGCTCAGGAATAAGCTCAGTTTAATTTCACTCAAGGTAAGATCCATTGTAAATAAGATGATAGAGCTTAGGACATTACCTTTTGATTTTGCTCCAGATGCGCTGTGAATCACTGGATCCTGGGCACATTCTCTTATTTCCGACTGGACGCTCACCATAGATAATTTCAATTTATACCGACAAAACCGCGCTGAAAAACGTTGCAGTGTGTGCCACCTTTATATAAGATCATCCTTTGTACATTTCCCTTTCCAACTGAGCATTTCGTCCTTTTCTAGAAATATATGCTTTGTTTCAGTCATCATCCCACACAAAAAACCGGAAATTGGCTGTGTCTCTTACCCTCCGTGTTAACCTGGCAATGAAACCGAGCTCTGTGAACTATTTGAAAAAGTTGCAGAGACTCAAGTTGAGGTCAAAATAATCGTAGGCGATTTTAATCTGCCAGACATTGACTGGCATGCAAATTTCTCTCCGCCAAAACTTCAGAAATTGGTTGATACTATTAACTTTTCGAAGATCTCCCAACTGGTTAGTCCAGTCATTATAAATGACAGCATGTAAGATTTATTTTTTACAAATGATGTCCGCCCTCTCTTTATTAATTGCGATCAAAATATATTCACAAGTGATCACGCACTAATTCACTGTTGTTTTCCAGTCTCCTTTTCGACAATGCCTGAGGTAAAATGCACTTACCTCGACTTTGCTACCACAAACCACGAATTAATAAATAATTTCGTGAGCACTTGGGATTTTGATAGCATATTTTCAATGAACGATCCAAACGTTTCCATAAATTATTGCAGAGCCTTACAGAAATATCCAGGCTTTTATCCCGCTGAAACTTTTTAATTCAAAAACAGCCTCTTCTAATGTTCACATTTTATCAAAAACAGACTTAAAAAATTACGAAAGCAACTAAACGATCCGACCAAAAGCTCTTTGTCGGTTCACTTAAGAATAGCACAAATATTTGAATAAGCAGTGAAAATTAGGCTAGCGCGTTATAGGCATAGGGAGACTCGGGCCCTACGTGATGTCAATTCATCCAAATCTGTTACTCAATTCTTCCATGTTTGGTCATCGGCTTAGCGTCTGAATATCACTACACATTTACTTGACTGTAACAAAATATTCGTATCAAAGGATTTCGGTAGAACAGAATTGTTCAATTCATTTTTTTGCCAACCACCTTACCATTGAAACTAGCCTCACTCCCTCAATTCCTCTGCTTTCAAATTCAAATTTGCCAGTAATTTCTCGCCTTCAAAAAGAAATAGCCCACCTTAAAGATTCACATTCGATTGGAACTGATACCATTCCAAACTCACTTATTTAACATTTAAGAGATTTTCCACCTTGCGAAGCAAATTATTCTCAGTATATTTCGAAAATGGTTTCTTCCTCTATTATTGGAAAACTTCTATTATAATTGCAGTTTTTAAATCTGGTTCTCGCTTTAAAGTTCATAACTTTCACGGTGTTCATAAAATGGCCTCTCTTGCTAAACTCTTTGAAACACTTATTGCCAAACAAATTAAGGATTTTTACGTAAGTAATCATATTATCAACTACTCCCAACATGGCTTTTTACCGGACCGCTCTTGTGAAACCTCTCATATGATCGTTTCTAAATCTACTCACCTCTCTTCGTAATGATCATTTATCTGTAGTAGGTATCTATTTTGATTTTGATAAAATGCTTTATAGATGGCTTCTAGCTTAACAAGAGGCTATAGGATTTCATAGACCTCTTACTGACTTTATTAGGTCATGCCTATCTGATCGAACACAAAAAGGTTTAGTGGGTCCTCATACTCAAGTGCTACCCCGGTTGTGAGTGGTGTATTTTAAGGTACCTTGTTAGGTCCTTTGTTTTTCTTACCTTACATAAATTATATTTCATCGATAGTTTAACATTCTCAATCTTATATTTATGATGGTGACCTCAAATGCGTGTATTCCTTCTCTAACTCTACGGCCGAACGATGCCTAGAACAAATTCATTCAGACTTAGACGCTCTTTCGGCGTGGACCTCCACATGTCTAACAGAATTCTCAACTTTTTAATGTCACTTCATGTGTTTTGGGTCTATAAGGCTGCGCAAAGTTTTATTTTTAAAGTTTGCCCTATGACTAAATGCTCCTCCATCAAGAACTTAGGCTAAAGCTATACCCATGAAGTAGATCTTTCGCCTCATGCCAATAGAATAACGGTCAAAGCTGCTCAGGTTTGTGGCTTTATTTCTTATAATTTCTACCATCCGGAAATGAAATTAAGACTTTGTCGTATATTTTTGCTTCCCATTTTTCAATTTTGCTGCCCTTTATTCGGGTAAATGAACGAATCTATCCGATTAAAAATGGAAAATTTCCAAAGACATTTCACAAGAAGCTCCTGTATCCAACTCTTTCAAATACTTCCTACTCAACTAGATGCTAGCTGACGAAACTATAATTTCTTTAGGTAAGTAGATTAGAGCAGGATTTTGTCCCCGTTTTCAACTAATTAATAGCTCAAATCTCCCAAAGCTTTCTGTCGTTACCCCCCGTTAATCTTCCTTATAACCTTATAATATCTGCACTGATTATACCTCCTCCTGCATCCTCCACACGTCAACGCTCTCTATTCTTCTGCTTTAAGTATAGCTTTCTTTGGAAAAACTAGTCTATCTGCAGTCAAGCGATGACTGCAAATTTATATTAACACTTATTCTATTAACCTTTTATTTTCCTCATCTTTTCGGAGCAGCTATTTCTATGGGTTCGAGAAAGGACCAGTGGGAATTTAAGTGACCTTCTTGAAACTATTTTTTCTCTACCTCGAGTACCCCAGGAACCATGATGTCTCCTCATACCACCAGCTATTGAAAATATGGAAGTCGTTCGGACGTACACAGTCTAAAATGCTCCCGTTTCGTTAGATACTTAAAATCATCAGAATTCAATTCTGTATCCTAAGATGCTGAGACCTCAAGTTAACTGATGCCTTTTCGCGAGATTTTGTTTCATGCGCCTTATTTATCAAGAACGAACCATATTGACGTTTAATTATCTCATTCTGAAATGATTTTGCTGTATAAGCCTACTCTACCCTCTTACCTTATTTTATTAGCAGTTTTCTTCTCCTACCCTCTATTAGAAAGTTGAGGCCTATTGAACTCTGCCTCCATTTTGAAGGTAGATGTTTTTCCACTGCATATTTTCTAGTTCATAATTAATTTGGCTACACGCAAGGCCCTCATTCTAATGATTTTTATATCCGTTATCGAAAAAGTGGCTTTTATCTACGGTTAATACTTATTAAACATTTTATGATAATTTTACATTTTCAAATGTTTTCCGATAGCGTCTTTGTTTTTATAGATAATCTAAGGATTGTTAAAGAATTTGCTTTAGATCTAATTTTCCAAACTTATTTTTATCTCTGCCTGTTATTATTATATATTTTTGCGTTTTTAACATCAGGTATGCTCTACGTACTTCGCATGCGCAACAAGCCTGACGCCTAGGCTTTGATATAGCTTGATGGAACGAGTAGTACTAGTTGTTCCATTAAGCTAGATTAAACATAATCAACACTATTTTTTTCAAATACAAATATGGTGACTATATGACAGCTTTGAAAGATTCTGACCGTTGAATTTTTCTTGCTCCTAATCCATTTCCACCTTTTTTTAGCGATCAGTTAATCTAAGTCTCATTATTCAGCAGACCCCAAACTGGAATGGACTGCAATCGCATCTAATTGGAAGTGGCTATGCCTTCGAATCAACCGCAGACTTTTCTACCTCTGTCAAATGAATAATCTTGACCGTCCATAACAGACTATTTTTGACCCTAATAAGTCCTATCCTAATACCTTCATCCCCATTATGTACAGCTGTTTTATTTTCAACATTTGGTATTTGTAATCTTTGAAAGGCAGTTTTTTACATGAAATAAACTCCTCATTTCGGAAACTGCTATTTAAGCAGAAAAACCAAAAAAGCTAAAGTGGTACGGGAAAAAAGAGTAGGTTTTAGTTTTTTCCTGTGTTCTAAGGATTTGACGGTGCCGATGAAGTGCCCAATCAATAAACCTATTTTAATTTCAAAACATCAGTAACTATTGCCCTAACAGGACAAGTTGTGCTTCATTATTAAATATTTGCACATTTTATCTACAGACATCGTCATACTTTTATTTAGCTACTACTGTTTGTTTCGACAGTGCCTTCCCGGCGCTAACCAGATATTAATTTTTACCGTTTGAAGTTTACAACCTTCTATTTTATGCGGTTGCTAAGTCCACTGCTATTACCCTCCTCACCAGCAATGACGATTCCGCGACGTTTAACGTCATTTCCCTTGTTCGACCTCAGACGATATCTTGAGGAGCATGTGGGACTCGTCTTTTTCCCTATATGCTGGTATTTTAGTTGGTCAGCAAATTAGAAGCATAGTCGCACCTCTCTGCAATTTGTTGCCACTCACAGCCTTTAGTGCCCCGTTCTAGGTTGGATTCTACACGGAGTTTGATCGATCTCTGTTGGTTCCTTCTATCTTGACACCTTAATGGTTGCCTCTGCTTTAATTCCAAAACATTTTTATGATCAAACCTGCAACCTTTCGTACCCCTATATGCTCTACCCCCGCACGTTGGTCCTGTCTCACAAATATATATACCATCCCATAAGCGAAAGTTTTCCCCGTGAATAATATTCGCATAGCATTTGTTTTTTTATTTTTCAACCAAAGCTGAGTTAATTTTTTAACGTTCACCAGTCGATTTTCTAACAGTGCACTTTTTGTCAACACAAAGAGAACCCTATAAAGTGTACACACTGGTTCTAAATTTCAATGAAAAATTTATTTTGTATTTCTTTTATTTAGCATGACGGTATCCTTGTGGGTACCGAACAAAATAAAACGAATATTTAACCACAGCTTTTTCATGCAGTTAATAGCAGGCGACATGTGAAGTATGTTATTTCATCCGTTGATCATTAAATACCCGTATGCCAGTTCAATTAATCTGAACAATATAATGGAGGTAATTTAAGGTACTCAGATGGTTAATTCGCAAGTGAAATTCACAGAAATATCGAATTTTTGCTAATCCTTACCGTAGAGACCATCGCTCATCCTATGAAGAGCGGGAATGGCAGTGAACCTTTGATCGTACCAAAGCACTGATACAGCACGCATGATTAAACTAAATTTTCGAAATACAGTTTTGAACGGATTTCTTCGTATCTTGTTGTATTTATTAACTTACGTGTTTACAAATTTTGTATTTATTACCCTTAAAAAACTACATGTACATTTGGCTATTTTATTTAACAAATGCGAAAATATTCAGTCTCATTCTGCTTCACGCGACATAACCTCAATTGTCGTCCTTATAAATCCACATAAAAAAAATATAATTATAAAACGCGAACATAGAACTAAAGTTGAAATTTTACAAAAATAATCAATTTCCAATAAAAAGTTGTTTGTGGTAACTGTTTTTAATGTTGACATATCAACCAGTTGGAAATCTATATCAGCATAATTTTTTTACCCTACGTATCTTGCGTAGATCGCATTCATATTTTCGACAAAAGATGAAACCCACAATCTCAACCCGTCGTAAGCTGCCTCCCTCGAGACCCAAGCATTCGTTGAGTGCACCTAGTAATGACAACATTGATTCAAATATGCAACTCATAGTCAAAGCTTAACAGCTTTATCTGTCCACTTTACCGAACTGCAACGACTTCATGAGGAAGTTTGTAACTGTTGTATGTATACTCGGTAACCTGTTCGATTGTGACATATCTGATGTTCCCTTCCAGGACTGCAAACGCCTCGACTCGCTTGTTCACTTGGTCCCCAGTGAGGCTTTTGGCAGACAGAAACATAAACTTAATTTTCTTTTTAAAAATGCTCCCATACACAGACGCCCAGTTGACTTTGCTATGGTCTTTTTGTACTCGAATGGTTTCAACTACAAAATACTGGAAGACTCTATTTGCGTAACAAGAATCCTCGTATCTTAGTTAAATTATTTTCAACAATTGAGGTGGACTCAATATTTGCTCAATAAGGTTGCACTTCTCACTATTTAGCAATAAAAAAATGTTTCCTTTGTCGATATTCTACACCAATGGAGCGAAGAAATGGGCCTTTCCTGTCCAAGCTATAATCAAATTCTCAGCTTCTATTCACAAGTCTGGTCGTATTTCCACTAACCTCAACGCAGATTTATTCATCTCCTCAGATGGCCAGTGCAAACAGTCCCTTCAGTCCACCTTCTATTTCGTTTCCCCCATGGCAGATTAATTAAATTTTCGGTGATTTTAACCCACCTTTTATGTCCACAACCCCGCCTAACGCTCTAATATCGTCTTACTCATCTGAAGCACTAAGACCGACAGTTCACTCTCTTAAACGCAGTTCTGCAGGCCTTGCCATGAAATTTTCCGAGCCACTTTGCATAAAAAGCATACTTAAAATATAAAAGCCTCTATTTTTTCAATTGAAAGTCAACTTATTAAACCCTTCACAAACTAGCTAGTCCCATTACCCCAGGAGTCATCTTCTACCCCCAATTATATCACCTAAGACAGCTCGTTTGATGGACGTGAATCGAACCAAAACCCAAAAGCAAGGGAGTGCAGTGTAACTAATCGCATACTGCCTTCTCCAAAACTAAACAAGACTCTACAATTGGCAAATAACTTTAACAATGTTAAACAATATACAAGACCCGACTTCTGAGCACTTAATTCTTAAAGCTGCTCGCCATCTCCCACCAGCCTCTTTATTCCGTCAAGCTTCTCCCCATGCCATTAACTACCAACAGGAATATTGCGGCCTTAACTCCTATGACACTTCGACATCGGAAAGCAATATACACCATTTAGATATGCCTCTCAGCCTTTTGTTACTGACGTTCCATATACCAATTATTCAGGCGCAGTTGGCAGTTACTCTCCAAACAACAATAGCTTCCAACTTAAGTACCCACCTCGACCTCCTAGGTTGGCTACTCAAACTAAACCAGATTTCATATTGCTTAATGCTTGGCCTGTTATAAATAAGATGGCCCAACTAAGAGTCCTTGCTTTCGAGTTGGGATCTCGTTCGGAAGTAAATAAATATAGAGGCATTCACAAAACCCCGGTTCTAGCAAAACATCTTGAAAAAATTGTCTTTAATCAAATCGTCAACTTTTCCTAGAAAATAAGCTTTTAAGTGTCTTGCAATATGGATTTTCTACCTGGAAGATCATACCAAGTGTGTCACTTAGCATTTATTACCCTCGTCAATTCCCTTCGTAATGAGCAGCAGTCAGTGGTTGTGATCTAATTTGACCTTAGCAGAGCCTTTAACAAGGTACCCCACAGACGTCTTCTGGTGAAACTGGAAGCCCTCGGCATCTGGACTCCTCTCATTGACTTCATTGGGTCCTACTTGTCTAACCGCAGCCAGAAGGTCTTAGTAGGTAATAGCTATTCGATGCCTCAGCCCATCATGGGTGGCATTTTTCAAGGCACGTTTCTAGATCCCCTCCTCTTCATTCTGCACATAATTTCCACGATACTCAAAAATTCACAAAATTTGTTAACGCTGATGATTTCAAGCGCATTTACTAATTTTTAAAAAACCGTATGTAGTTGCGTTGATAAATCAACACTGATCTTCTTATGCTCTCACGTTTGAGCTCTAGTTGGCAGACAGAATTTTCTCCACCAAAGAGTAGTTTCCTGTGTTTTGACACCACTAAGCCTCTTGGACCCCTAGTTTTTCAAATAAGTACACTTTTAGAACGATCAACCATAAGAGACTTAGGTCTAAGTTGCCCGAAAAAGATAGCATTATCGCCTCATGCAGATCGAATTTATGCAACGGCTGCACATATATGTGGTTCAATATCACATAATTTCTTACTTCCGGAAATAAAGTTAAACCTGTACCGTATGTTTGTTCTCTCTATCCTATAATACTGCTTTCCCTTCTTTGGGCTGATAAACGCCCCTGACCACAGTAAGATTGAAAAAGTCCAACGATTTTTTACTCGAAGTTTATTTTCTCTTCCTGGATGCAGTATCTCTTATACGGATAAATGCCAGTTAGCATACATTAAATTTCTGTGGGTAAGAAGACTCGAAGGATGTCTCTGCTTCCTGTTTCTTGTTTACTTTAGCCAAAATCTCCCACGAATTAACGCCCTCACTCGGGTAGATTGACCTTATGCCACTCGTAATTCCTCCATGCTCATTTCACATCCTCTTAGCTCCACAACTAACCATTCTCAGTTTTTTGCCTCAAAATATGCTTTCATCTGGAATATCTACCACTCGAAATTAGGTTGTCGTCTTGATTAGCGGTTTTAAAACTTAAACTACAAAAGAATGTAACTTCGAAATATATAAAGTCCTTTTTGTCCGTTTCCTTCCCAATCGCAAATTGTGGACATTGAAAAGGGTCCTCCCTTGATATTACATTGGTTTCTAAATATGTTTTCATTTTCCTCTGGAGAGTCAATATTCGCAGTCACTTTTTCGTCCCCTTTATTGCAAATGTCATCGCCAAATGTCGAAAACCTTGATACCTTCCTATGTTTGTGCAACCCTGATGATGGTTTCCGGGATTTGTTGAGGACCGTTGCGGGTTCTGATGTATTCGCCGCCTTATCAGTGGACTATGCAGTCAGTAATGTCGCATCTCGGTGATTATCTCATGATCTTTACTGTCTCCTCTTCTTTTCAACTCTGCTGACTACGATGAATTAATCCTCTCTCGCCTCCGATGATTATAGACAGTAGCTCTGGCCGTTAGATGATCTCTCCTACGACAAGGAACGTTCCGAACCCTCAAACGTTGTCACGAAAATCACAGTACTATCCCACTGAATCGTTCCAATCCAATCGATATAAGCTATTTTTTCTTTAAAGAAGCAGTTTTTCTCCTAGTTTTTCTTTTTAAATTGGCGGCTCACCGATCTCCGTCCCCAAGTTAACCATATGCGTTTTTTTGCTGCTTCTTTCCTTGTTCACCGTATATTCCAGAGATTGTTGACAATGGTTTTAAAAATGATGAATCGATATGATTAAGCTATGCCTACCATACTTCCAATTTATATTGTTCACCCGGAGCTGCAATTATCCACTTTGCATTTGATTATACCATGATAAAAGTTTGTAATGATGGGGCCCTTAGGGCCTTAAATATGCTATTTATTTATTTATCCCACTGCTAACCTATAGAAATGATAACCCTATGTCATTGTGCATAGGAAATACCTATCTTTTAGTTTGCTGTAGATGCTATCATAAACCGCCATTGTGCCTGTTGCAGCACTGAAAAAAATACGGTCTGTCGAAATGAGGCCAAATATATCGAATCCCACGACAAAAGGCTATGATACATACACTGACCGCACGCGGAATGAAAGTAGTTGCCTGAAATCTCATAAATTTGTTATTGTTTAATGAGGTAAATAAAAATACGTTACTCGTGAGAAAAGATTATTTTTAGACGGATATAATTACTTTCTGAACATGACTGCAACGCCCTTTGGCCATGTCGTGTTATTGAAAAAGTTTGGCCTTGTGAACACGACATTTAAGGCAGCCGAAAGTTAATGAGCGTACTGGGCCACGACTGGACCTGTGTTCAAAACCAACCGGTGTGCGCTTCAGTCCATAGTACGTTTGGTACCGATAAATTAATAAACGCCAACATTGTCTGCTACAAACCAAAGACTGATTGATGGCAACAGTGCTACCCTGAGCATATACACAATACGAAGCTAAACGTGTCCTGATAATTAAAACCAAACTGGATATATTAATTACCTCAAGTTTTCAATATTGATGACGTCAGAGTGTTAGAATGGCACATAAAGCTGCGATGACGCAAAACGGCAACGGAAGATTCCCAGCAACCGAAATCCTGATTTAAAGCAGACCGAATGAGACTAGCGGAGCCATCAGAAAAGGTAAAATGATGCATAAGCAGGAACACCAGGGAGAACAATCAGGGACATAAAGCTTCCAAAATATACAACGGAGAGAATCAAAAGACAGGTGACAATCTGCCGAAAATGATGTCAGCATGGAAAAAGGACAGCGATCAGTGGCTAGCAGAAAACTACCAAAGGACCAAATAGGTCGCTGAAATCCAGCTCCCGAATTTGTTTTCTTTCAAAATAAAACCGATCAATGATTGTAATGCCCGCCGTAGCAGACGTACCTGAAAATCCGAGCGATAACTATGGCGGACCAAACGTCTTTCACTGAATTAGGCAGAAAACTTTCGGAGCAAGCTACTTCGTCCAACGTTTCTGTTTTCGAATAAAAGCATGCGTTGTAACGGGTCGTGTAAGCAAAGGAGATGACCGTCTGCAGTTAAAATCCATTAATTCATACAAACAACAAAATGTAAAAAAAGGGTATTACATGATGACCTGCAAAATAAAAATAAGCAATGCACATTTTTTTATTGAACTGGTTATTAAAAAGCATAAAATAAACTGCACGCTATGACACCCGGATGAACTTACAGGCATTTGCGAACAATAATAATCGTTTGAAATTTATTTGCCATCATGCACACAGACATGTAACCTGGCATCAGCCAGGCAATTAATCCGGCTGATCCGACTGTTGTTAGCGGAATAACAGACTCTCATGTGTTTGCTGCTATGTTAGAAGCACGTGCTGGTGACGGGTCGTCGGTTATGACTAGCAAAATTCAACGTTATTTATTAATTATCGCAGCGAGAACCAAGCCTGACGTGGCCACCATACGACGACAGTTTGGCGAAAATGGCAGATAGCAATGTGGTCATCTGAACTCCTTTGAATAAATTATCTAGGGAGTGAATAAAATTATACAATTTTATCAACTTGATGCTGCATTAGGAGCACAGAAGAACTAGCAATGCGCAGTTGACTGTGTAACCGGCCAACAGAAAACAGATTAATGACTGCCATTTTCGCAGTAAGGATGCCATAAAATAAGTTTTAAATGACAGGGTTAACTTTGTATGACTGGTTAAAAATCACTGAAGTAATAGAAACATGGAGTTTGGTTTGGGGTGGATTTACCAGGATCAAGGCAGGGGATGATAGGGCATCTAGTAAGGACAATGGTCATAAACGAATATCGTAAGTTTAACTCCTGTTGCCTGATTGAAATATGTAAATACGCTAAAGGACAGTTGTTTACGGATAAATATATACAGACTTTACCTTATTTTCTTATGTTACGACGCGCGTGCTCGCTGTCTATGTCTTTTCGTGACACGACTCCAACTCCCAGTTTCGACTTTGATCGTCATACTAGTGTTTGGCTTAAATAATTCTCTCATTGTTTTTGAAAAAAAAGATTTTTCCGAAGTTTTGTGGTTTTATTATGAAGTAGGAAATCAAGGATCACTCACGGACGATCTCCGGATGGGAAAGATTGTTTTAATACGTCGCATGTGGTGCCTTCATGCACTGCGCCCTTGGCGGTTCATCCCACTTTCTACTTATGCCTTTATGCCTCAGGTGTGGTTGATTAGTCCGCATGGGCCTTCCATTGGCCTGTGATGGATTAATTGATTGAAAAAATTTGGAATTATTCTTTTTCAAGAATGGATTACTCCAGTAAACACATTGCACCAGAAGTCCTGGATTTTTATCGTCCTAATCATTTAAGTGGAAACCGTTCTTCGAACTCTTCACATCCCTGCCACCCACATCTCCAACGAGTCGATGAAATTCCCATTTTTCGCATCAAAATCTTGCAATGATGCATATGAAAAACACAAATGTTCCACACACCCATCCCGGCGTTACTTCGAGTGTGCACCCCGGGCACACATCCAGTAGTGTCACTTACCAACAAGCACGGCAATTTAGCCAACATGTACAGCCTACCAACCGGTCCCAAGCGCACGCCGAAGGCTATAGACATCACCAGCAAACAGCTGGACACCATAACTGTCCGGTGGGTGCAAGTGGCCGAACCCCTAGTGCTAGCACAGTCTCTACTAGTGGCATCAGTAGCACCGGATCAGGTCATGGATCCTCAAGCAGCAACTGCAAATCGCTACAAAAGTCTGTCTCATCCTCGACAAGTTTGCGGGCCGCCGAGCTGATACCTTTGCTCCGAAAAAAAATTGCTATGCTCCCTGGTGGTAGGACGCGTACTGGTGGACCGATACTTTGCTTTCCCGCAAACACCCATGCAGATGAATTGCCTCTTGAAGATCTCTACCTTCTTGTACGCTATCTTACCTATCTTCCAGACGATAACGTAAAGAAATTGGGTTTTACCGTAATTATTGACATGCGAAGCGGCACTACTTGGCATAGTGTGAAGCCGATACTGAGGGTAAGCCCTATATAGTCTATTCTGTGCACATTTATTATCTTAAGACTATGCAGATTGCTGACTTTGTTCTTAGCACTTCGTCCATTGCCGTGTATTGGTAAAAATTATGAAATTCTGATAATTATAGTGTTTTTTCACTTGGATTTCATCACTGATAGCTTAAACTCCCTCCTCCCTGTCCTTGAGTTTATCGTCGTAATTATTCCAAAGGCACCCATCCTGTAGACTTTCTTCGCCCGCCCTTCAAAACCAAAGTAAAATCGAGGAAATTTGGGTTAGGGAAGTTCACCGCCAACCAAGTCTGAACTATCGGAAATTCTTGAATATCATTCGTATAACTGTACGTGTTGTGGCCAATGCAATCCAGTCTTTTCTATTGCGTATTTCTTTGATCAATTTTATTATTTCTGTTGCATCAAACTATTTTTCCACACTACGTGGAGTTTTCCAGAAAATTGTAGAATCTGCAGTTCTTAGTCGCTTTTATTTCTGGAGCTAGTTTACTGGTTCGCATAGAACTCTTATTCTATCTATTATTGTGACTAACTCCACAGCTGTGCTAGTTAATTTTCAGAACAGCACTGAGTTATTTCGCTTCATTAGCGAATCGAAGATCGGGGAACCAGGGCTGCCAACTCTGTGTGTAAGCTCTAGCTACGGGCTGAAATATTTTATGTATGGTTTAAAAAATACATTTTTTAATAGAAATTTGGGTTCAAGGCGCTAAAATTGCCAGCTTAGGTTAAAAGCTTCAGCCATTATATAAAGTACAATAAATTGCCTAAATAATTTTCAGTTGCAATAATCACTCACTCACTATTTTACCGGGGCAACCAAGGCCACCAACTCCGTGTGTGAGCTCTAGCTACGGGCTGGAAATATTTTATGAAGTGTTTAAAAAATACACACTATAGAAATTTGGGTTCAAGCCGCTAAAATTGCCAGCTTAGGTCAACAGCTTCAGCCATTATATAAAGTACAATAAATTGCCTGAGTAATTTTCAGTCGCAATAATCACTCACTATTTAACTCTGTTATGAGCTCAGTTACTCGTTACTTCGCCCTCAAGCTTTGCCAATTTTCTAATTTATTATGCACTTGTTTAACCTACTTGTAATTATTCGTTTAGCGAGTACCCACCCGAAACATTTCCGCCAATCTCGCTTTTACAGAAGTATTGTTTATTGAAGCCTAGTTTCCTTGGGTTTTGTTTTTTCAATTTATCTGGACTGCAACAAATACTACTGCATTAGCAGTGGTACTCCAGAGCAAGGCTCCGTCTTGGCAAATGATCATTCCGGTTTCCCTTGTTTCTACGCGGTTGCCTGTATTTATTCCAAAGTTATCTTCAGCACGAAAGAGAAGTGCCTGTTTCATGTGCTTGGTTTTCTTGGTCATGGCAGACAATGCTTCAATTATAAAAGTCCGGGTCCTTCGTCCGAGGCTGGGGTGTACCATCCACACGACGACATGGGCCAGTTTTTGAGTATCCATTTTACATGAAATTCTTTTCACTGTTAGTACTTTAAATGGATCTCAAAGGCTTAACGGAATTAACAAAAATCTCTAAAATGCCACTTACCTACAAGTTATCATACTTTTATTGGGTTAAAAGAGGACCGTATACCTAATTTTTGCTTAACCATCAAGTAGGAACGAACTTGCATTAGACTATGCAATACTAAGGCTAGGACAAAAGCCGTCTTCTATAAATTTTTTGCGTTAGACTTTTCATTTTGTGTGACATGCCTTGCATTAAATACACATTTTATTCCAAATTGGCTAGGTAATTGAGGAATGTATTGGAGGCAATGTAGCTGTGGCCTACATTATAAAACCAGACAAATTCTTCGAAAAACAGAAAGCGCAGATGGCACTTGGAAAATACAGTTTCGAAACCCAATTAGTTTCCGTTGAATCCCTTTTCAATGAAGTTGATCCCAGCCAACTGACCGCTGACCTTGAGGTATTCCGTGTTTTTCTGTTTTGTGTGTTTTTATTTTTATTCAGCATTGTTGTTGCATCAATTGATGCTATTTTAGATTTACTCATTTGCCCAGATGTTGTGCTTTCCAACGAATTTTTTCCGTCGGTTGGTTTAATCCTTTGTTTTGTAATGTAACGCGACACAATCCGAAGCGAAGCTTTCAGTCTCAGCTTCATGCGGGATGATGTCGCTGTGAATGTCACCCAAGAATTTGTCATCCGACAAAACGCGGGCATTCAATAGTGGGCTACTTATAAAGAGGAACCTTTTCCGTCCGTAGATAGTCATAGAAAACTTGTCTTTACGGGTATACACAATAACATTTTTCGTCGAAATCGACGGTCGAACTATCGTGTGTGTGTGCCTGTTGTTGTTCCCCCTAAACGGGCCACATGGTAGATGCGTTGGACCAACACGGGGACCACATCAGGGCATGATAGGCGTTATGCGGGTTGCGCTCCCAAAACAAATGCCGAACATGAAGGAGGTGTGGTGGCATGCCTAGGGGCGACTAGGGCCTAGGTGACCCGGCCGCGCCAGCCACCAGCGCCCTCTCCCATCTCCGGTCTTCTTGACTCGGTGTTGACAATGAACATAGGTTGGGGAGGAGGAGAGATTGCGGTAGACGCAGTGCAAGTCTGCCATCACTTTGAACTAAATCACGCGCAAGTTGCCGTCCCTGCACCACCCTTCCATGGAGCATACGGTGGGAATCGTCGGAATATAACGGTCGATCTGTCGTGTCTGTTGTGGAGTAAGTTCTTGCATAGCCTTGTATAGGCTATGTGCCAGCCTCTGTCTTGACACCGGGCTCAGATGGGGGAGGAGGAGAGAGTGCGGTAGCTTAAGCGCAAGGCTACTATCACTTAAAACTAATTCACGCGCAAGTCACCGTCCATCCACCACCTGGTGTGGAGCATACGGTGGACCTCGTCCAAATCGACGGTCGAACTTTCATAGGCGAGGTGTAAAGTGGCTTGTTCCGCTTTGTTTTATTCGAGGTTTTAATGGGTGCTCATAAGGCTGTATAGATCCATGCGATGACTGATTTGTCTGGGTAAGTGTGGAAAGGTATATATTAGTTCGTCAGTCTCCGTGCGACAGCTTTGCAAGTGACCGAGCAGGCCAATGCATAATACAGATTTATGGTGGCAATAGGGAGAGTACGGAACTTTGTCCACAAAACTGGCTTTGCCAGCGATGATTTTGATAGTGTTAGTGTTAGAGTTTTCTGCTAAGTGCATCTAGTCAGTCAGTTACTGCTGGCACGATCAAAGGTACATCAACGTCTTCTTTTCCCGTATCGAAGGGGTATTGGTAAGGAGAGGACTTGTGTTGTGCCGGCCTGCAATAAAAGGCTCTTAATGTTATAGTTGGTAATCCCGTCTGCACTAAGCACTTCCCCCCCACGTAGCATGATCTCTTCGTACGCTGGCAATGATTTTACCGAGGGCACTTAATTTGTCCGCCTTCGACACAGTCATTAGAAGGGAGTGCAGGTCTTTGCCGAATTTGTTCAGCACCTCATTGGATTTGGTCATTAGGGAACTCTGGTGCTGACAACGGGGGTGGATTCGTTACCCTGAAGTGGCAACCTCATAGTTATGAGACTCATTAATGTCTTGTGGCAACCGTCTTTCCAAGTCGTTGGTGATGGAGAAGGCGACTTCGACTTCTCTTCGCACTGTCCTGGGAGTCCGCTCCGGCACCCACTTCCTCTATTTTTTCTTGTTAGGAGAATCACTCCACACTCACAGCCGTTATACCCGCTTTTTGCGCGCCAGTTCACGAGCAACCAGGACTGTTCTCCCTTCGCGTCCGTTTGTCCTTGAATTTTCTGAAAGCGGGTTGCTCGGTGGGTCATATAAGGGAAGGCAGACATTCCAAGCTGCCAGAGTTAGCTGCCGTGGAGGCACAGGCCAGGACTGAGTGCCAGGAATAGCCGAAATGCCAAGCTCACATATGCGTTTGTCAGAGGACAGCTGTTTGGCCGGATTGGCTGCCTCCAAAAAATGGAACTCAAACGTTAGTGTCATTCTCTAACGTCACCAATACAAATTCGCTTAACCAAGGTCGAGGACTAACTTACAACACGAACCTCCGAAAGCCGCCTAGACTGTCACCGGGCTGCAACACTCAGTCTAAAATTGGTGCAAAATTCTCACCGCGAAACAGAGTATGTACAGGGCTGTATTCCTGACTACGGTCCTGCATGGGGTGGATAATCTGATAATATGCGAAAGCTAAGCCGACTCCCATTCACTTGCCTCCGAAGAATAATGAATGAGAAGTTGGAGGAGACGATCCCAGACACTGAGCTCCTAAAAACAACTGTTACACTCGACATTTATGCTAGGTTGAATCAGCTCCAACTGCGATGGGGTGGTCATGCTGTGAGGGCGGCTAACGGGCACCTAGCCAAGCGACCATTCCACGGTGACTTCGCGCGGGTGCTCTCAGGCAAGGTGGAAAAAGGCTGATACAGGGATGTACTGTTAATTTCTATCCAACACGTGAAAATCACCTAAGTGACCTGGAAGGGCATCACACAGGACAAGGAGACTTGATATACTGCAACAAAAACGGAAGCATCCGTTTTTGCAGTAAACCCAAATACTTGAGGTCGAAGCGAGGCAAGAGGCAAATAGAACACGGGTTCTGCGAACTAACATCACCAACACTCAACCCTTATCGACAAGTTTACATTGTCAGGTGGCGTTCAGGGGGTGAGTTGACCCTCTTGGATACCCTTAGATCCACGTTAAGGTCAACACGACCGAACCACTTTGCAGCACAAAACGCCGTTGCTCTGGCTGAATACATCCTCCCCCTGTTCACATTGCTACACTACGCTCCAGTCCCTGGTTACCTTGGTCGAACATGTTCTTAATCATCTCCAAGGGAGCATCACCAGGACACAGAGGCTATCCACCGTCAGCAGTGTAAACAAAGCATACTTTTCCCCATTGTTGCTTCACATTCCAGTGGCTCATCAATCTGTTTGTTACCCGCAAAGTACTCCCACTTACACTGGAGTCCCAGTGACTGTAGTCACAATCGACGCCCGGCAGAGATTAAGCAAACCAGAAAAAAAGACTGACGTAGAAGAACAGGCTTGAACATAAGGACTGCTCATAAGAAAAAGCACTGCTGAGCGATGGATGGCTGCAATCTGGGACAGCAGTTACTGGCGAAGAGGGTAACAGTGCATTGTATGCCTCAGCCCTTTTCATAGGAGTGATACAGTGAATCAGACCAGAAGGTGATGCTGAGCATTCATTCCCCGTTGACTATGGAATGCAACAACAACCACTAATTTATGTCAGCCTTGAGGCGTGCGTAACGCGCTAGACGGCGTCTCCACGTCAGTAAATGCATCAAATCTCACTTTCTGTCTGCTTAAATCAGGTAAGCCGACTGACGTATGAAAGAAGAAGGAGGGGGGTCGACTGCCTTTCATATCTATCCACGCTCTTGCCTAAACTAACGTCTTAAAATTCAGACGACTGCCTGAAATGCACCTATTCACAAGTATCACTAAACCAAGTTACTAGGTGGATTGTGGGATAGCCTAGGCTTAGCTCCTGCACCACTGCAACCCTCCCTCCTTGGCTGCCACCTTGTCGGCATCGCCTTCACGGGCATCCCTTTGCGAGTACTAATCTGCGCAAACCAGTATGCTTTATTTTCAATCCATGAACGATGTCGCAAAATCAGTCTCTTCGTTCGTCGAAACAGAGAAAACCAGTTTATTTTCAAACTGTGTTCATAATCAGGCAAAGTACATTTTGCAATCAATGACCGCCGGAATAGGAAAGTGAACAGTTTCAATTAGAAGAGAGCCAATTTGCTGGTGAGGAACGATCAGAGCTGTTCGTAAGTTTTTTTCTGTTTCTCTAGGTCGCCTATGCGCCTGTGGGGAAATCGGAAAGGATACTAGTTTCAAACATGTGTCCTTCATTCTATTTTTTGCATTCTGGGTTTTGTTTTCGGTGAATGAACGGGGACTGTGGTTTCTGCTTGACTACATTCATAATGACTGATTCAACCAGCTTCACGTTATTTATTAGCCGCACCAAAAGTCACAGCCGCTAACTTCGTCGATCGGCTGTAGGCTTCTGGACAGAGTTGAGCCACTGCGTATGCCACCCATCGAAATCATACAGCTTGGGGTCGGAGGGTGCGTTTAAAGTCGGATTTTCCCACACCTATCCGTGTCTTCTACTGACTTCCTTGATGCCATAAACCCCTCAGGCCGGACTAGGGCAAGATGACATCTCACACCTGCTCTTAGATTCTAGGTATCCAAAAATGCCCGTTAGTTCCTAAATTTTATCTTCTAACATGACCAATGTGGTTAATCTAGATTTCACAGTCCGTGCCGATCATCCTCCTTTTGAAGCAAAGTCATCAAGGCTACACATAATGGCAATAATCATGGACGTAACACGTAGGCACCTAAGTACAGTGATTCTGGTGTGAGTTAATTATCCCAAAGACTCGAGTCGGAAACTGTAGAATGATTAGAAACAAGAAGAAATTTCTCTTTCAATCTTGCCCAACCCACGATGATGGCTCGGTCTTTTTAATTTTAGGGGAGCCTTCCCTACAGTCACAGTGAATGGATTCAAATTCGTTGTTGCTTGGAGGACTTTTTTATGTTCGCACACGATATGTCCGACAAATTCGGCCAACTTTACTGTTTTCTGGACCGCAAACAAAATCCCGAGACTGTTGAGGAATCCAAGCGTTCATTGGAGGAGCACAGATCTTTGCGTCTAAAGGTATTATTCCTTTCATCCATATTTAACCGTCAATACTATCTCTCTTTTTAAGCTTATTCTAACCAGTAGTGTCGTGATTCAAGTTTTTCGTACTACGGGATCGCATATTTAAGGGCGAGATCACCGCGCGCGACTTGTGGGATTGTTTTTACTACCAACAAAGTTGCGCCTTGATGCTCACTAGGTTTCAAAATGTCAATAGTTTTCACAGATGGTTTCATGATAGAAGCTTAACTGTGATGCTACGCATGCCTCTATTATTCGATTCCTAAATCCGGAAGCAGTTTTCTCTCTATCTCCTGCCAACTGACTTCCTTTAGCTCTACGCAAAAGCTGACCTGAAACCGGGTCTCCTCAACATGATGTCACGTAATATGCATCATAACCACTTTCAGACTGATTCAAGCCTGATCAGCAGAACAGCCAGTATACTCCTTTGCACTCGGAACATCAACTCATTTGAAAAAGGTGCCCTTCGTCGTTACTCCTACTCGAGCCATTTCGTCAATAATTAGGTCCAAGGGAAGTTCTAATAGTATGTGATACTGCATCCTGCCTGATCATATGCTCATGTCGCCTGGTTTGCGGACAGTTAACAGTTACCACATTGTTTTCTCTTGTACTAACTTATACCGCTCAGGTCTGGAAGCGATAGCTAGGGAGAGATGCTTTCTTTCCCAAATGGAAAACCTACGATTCAAATCGATGTGAGGTCGACAGTCACTCTCTGTATTAGGTCAATTCAAAAGCCTGCGGAGGTCTAGGAACAATGGTCTATTGCCTTCAGAGCTGCTGAGTGTCAGTTAACGATGCTAGATCTTGAAGTACTTGTATAGCTTCATCATTTAAATTATATTCAAAGCTTTCCAGTTGTTGTTATTCTGTGTAGACCTCGGGAATAGTAGCACTCTTCCATCGTCGACGTCTTAGCGTCAACCTGTTTTTCCTTTCAACAGCCAACAACATAGTCCTGTTCTTCCTACCCCATGAGTCGAAGACTAACCAATCAGGACTATCACCCCGATCAACCCTTATCTACTTCAATCTGCCAGTATTAACTCTTAGTTTGGCGTAAAGTGTGCGTATCATTAAGAAATTGGAGATTTTTTGGCGATTACTAAAATGAAGTTTGCAAATACGAGGGCTCTTGCCACATAGGCCAGTCTTCGCCACATCCGGCATCAAGGGGGTATGCGCTTGGCCTTAGAAAGTAGGAATTTTACCAACTGCATCCCAACCATTTTTTTATCCAAACCGAGCACTTGTTCATTATGAAATGGAGTTAGGTTGGTTTTGATATCTAGGACGTAGCTTGTCGCAATTATTCCTTTGGGACCCTGGTATATGTAGTCGATTTGAGAATCATGTCATGGTGAAAGACAGAATACATAGGGCTGATGTTTTAGCGCTCTGCGGTGCAGATCATAAACTTGACCTGTGAGATCTGAACATGCTCTTAATTTAGGCGTCTTCAACTGGGGGTTTAGGAGATTCATCATGTGGGTTAACTGTCCTGTATATATTGCTGACATTAGTGTTTTGCCGTGTGTTTGGCCATCATTCATGTACAGCAGATGACAGATAACAGACTAACGCTTTACACCGCTTCACGATGTCGATGGAAAATTGAAAATGACAGTTATTACCTGGTACGGAGCTGAGCTAGTTGAGGAAATTTCAAAATCTAGAACAGGACGAAGTAGTTAAAAAAATCTGTATTTGTAACCAATGCAAGCCATTACAGGACCGGATCCTGCTCGGTCGTGGCTACTGCATCCCGAAAAATGCCAAGAAGCCCATGGATAACGCCGTATCAGTTCAAAAACTTATTTTTCCACAGTCAGAAACCGGGCTGCCACAAATGGTGCGGTTGAATGTCTGCTCTAGAAATCAGTGGTGCATGTGCACTTGTACTCTCTAGGCTTCCTTTCATCAGGTTGTCGTTGTCGACTACTATTTTTCCTTATTTCACTAAAACTTTACCATGGAAAGTGGCTAATTCAGCTGTTTTAGGTAGCGTTGCATCCTCTGACCCCCTCTCCCCGTATGATGATGCTGATACGAACTGTTGACATAAATGCCCGCAGCCTATCTGAACCGGACCGCTTGAGAACAGTGTTCAATCTCATTTTTGTAGTTATACATATTTTCATGAGGTTTCTTGAGAGTTGCGAGTACGGGTGAATCCTCAACGGCGGGTCGGATAGTTTGTTTGCCATGCCACAGTGCCGTAATCGGGCTTTGCGGCTTTTATTAAAGCTTTCAGTGTGCCACATCTCTGCCCGCCGCGTCCTGGTAGCACTGTCGCTGCTGGCCCGCGACTGCTTATTCGTCAGACCCGAGAGTTTGCTTATTTCATAGCTAACCTTCACAGAAGGTCGTTCCACTATCCGCCGCCTGTGGACGCGCCGAGTAGCTAGCAGCTAGGCTAACGGGCAGCCCGTCTTCCCTCTCCTTTGCTTGCTTCAAAGCCATTTTCGGCCCTGACGAGTGGCTACTCATACCGATTATTCACGCCATTCACACATTCATGTAGAGGCATTCATCCAACTTCCTTTTGAGCTCCTTTATATCTTCTTCTCAAACCAAAAGTTGGTCTGTGTGATGCTTTTATACATAAGCTATGGTCACTTGACCAACTGCCTTGGTACAGCGACCAGTGGTACTCATTACAATAAACTCGCACACTTTTTTGTCTAGCGCTCGTGCCAAAATGTAAATAAAATAGGCTTCGTTCTCGTCAATTTTTTTTCTAGGAATGCTTGTGTTTGATGTTGTCGCACGCGGGTAACCACACCCTAGCGCAGGTTTGCCCTTGAATACAGGACTGCCAGGAGACTGCGTTTGTATCACGCGGGTGTTGTCTGTTTAACTGCGCTAAACCTTCTCTCATCTACCCCATATATATTGTATCTTCTGCTATCTTCCGTCGCAGGTTATGCAGGCCCCGGTGCCAGCTCTTGAAGCTGAGTCTGACCGACTCACTGCCTGGTTGAGGTATGGTCTGGCTGCAACTTCTTCAGCCGGGGGCACCTCGCAGGGCGTACTGCCTAGTTGCGTATCTGGTGCCACCGGTTCTGGTGCCTCATACGTGCCCTCCTCCTGGGTTTCCATGAATCCCGACTTTCAACAGGTGAGTTTTAGATCCTCCTCCTCCTCCTCCTCCTCCTCCTCCTCCTCCTCCTCCTCCTCCTCCTCCTCCTCCTCCTCCTCCTCCTCCTCCTCCTCCTCCTCCATCATCATCATCATCATCATCATCATCATCATCATCATCATCATCATCATCATCATCATCATCATCATCATCATCATCATCATCATCATCATCATCATCATCATTACCATCACTACTACTACTACTACTACTACTACTACTACTACTACTACTACTACTACTACTACTACTACTACTACTACTACTACTACTACTACTACTACTGCTACTACTTCTACTAATACTAATACTCACTACTACTACTTCTACTTCTACTACTACTACTACTACTACTACTACTACTACTTCTACTACTACTACTACTACTACTACTACTACTAATGCTACTACTACTACTACTAATACTACTCCTATAGTACTACTACTTCTACTACCACCACCACCACTACCATCAATAACAACAGCAACATAATCTCGCTGTTGTTTTTTCCCTCAACCCCCCAGCTAATTCCCCAAGTGAGGCAGACAGTAAGCCAGCTGTACGAATTCAGGGCTCATTTGCAACAAAAATGGGAGTCCACGCGGACACGTCTGGAGCAGATCTACCAGCTACGCTTGTTTGAGGACGATGCTAGTCGGATGGCCAATTGGTTGGAGCAACAGAGGCACATCTTTCTTTCAGAGTGCACCGAAATCGGTTCGACGGCGGCCCAGGTGAGTCCATCTGCCCGGTTATCGGAGCCCTTCCCTCAAACCCATCTGCAATAGACAATCTCTGCCTTCCGTGTCGCCTTGGATGGGTGAGGGGGGAGGGAAGGTGTTCATAAGCTCGCCTCCCTTCAGAGCTTGACGGTATGCTCTTGCCTAGTAGGTGACAGGCCTCCTTGTTATTGCACGTGCACTCTGTCTAGACGTCAGTGTTAGTATTTTGTGATTGCCAACGTGGTTTCCTCTTTAATGTCAATCACCAAAACCCTCGTTGTAATGGAGTTGCTGTCGCGCAGGTCTTTCTCTATAATCAGCTTCTCTTTGAAATGTCTGTCCTCGTTCATAATAACCACATAAAGGAAAACAAGCAAGCCTAGAAATAGCTTCTGTCAAACCCACCTTGCACTTTTCAGGCGTAGGGCAAGCTTATTTTTTTTGCTTGAAGTTTTTAGGCTAATAGAAGACACAGAAATTACGTTCATAGGGGACTACAGACTCATGACGCACCATAAATAATTGATGATAGTCCTTACACGAGACATTGCTGTTCCATCCTCCGTCGCCGTTTTGATCAGTACGGTTAATCTAGTTTCTGCTCAACAATAAATCAGTTGTTTCTTTAACCGAATTTTTGTGTTTTTCGAACGTTGCACGTAGTTACTTTAGAGCGACATGAAACAACTATCACAGAAATATACTATTTTCACAAATGGATTATTTCCAGAATCGACGAGGATCGCCACCGTTCCCATGGCCCAGTGGGCACTTGCGCGTTAATTGTTTTTTTTCCAGAAAGGGCGACTTTCTCGCCACCTACCCCGGACTCTCTTTCCACACCCAGTCTGTTCCAGTGGCGCCATAGGGCCAGGAAGGCTGGAAATAGAAGTAGGCGCAATAGTCAACCTGGAGGGCACAGCGGTCCGGCCCACTCATCCCACGCATTCATGTTCATCACTCCACGAGAAATATAATTAAGAAGCCCGGATCTTCCATTGACTAGGGTCCGCATTAAAGCCACAGTAAAAGGCAGCCATTTCGGCCCCCGATCCTCAGTCGGAAGGATCGAGTTGTTCTGTCGATCGGCAACCTTTCAAGCTACTACTGTTACTCCTCTGTGAAAAGTGCGTGTTGTCTATTTTCGGGAAGAAGTTCCGTTCTAAATCCACATTGTATCGACTTCACTTTCTTCTCATCCATGTATCAGGCCGGTTGGCGATTCTTTTAGGTACAGGCGCCTTGATGTTTGCCACACACGCACCTCTGCATACTTCGTTTATGTCTGACAACGACAAAGCCAGTATCGGCAAGTATCGACCAAAACTGTTTTGGTGACACTTCTAATCATTCTAATGAAAACGAAGAGACGAGTTCCAGGAAATATTCGCGTAGAAGGAGACACGATCATGGAACAAGAACTTTATTAGCTTGACGCTTTGTGTTCTCTCTGTAGTCCATCATCTTCCGCCTCCATAGTCTGTGCTGCGATTTTGCCTGGGTAAGAGCACTAGCTATGCGGGTGACCGGTGGGCCAAATAACTGAAGATTGATAACGGTGATGCAATCCTGTCCATTAAAGCTTCGGGTGCGGACCGACAAGTAATAATCGCATCAACTGTGACCCCCAGCGATGAACGTGATGACTGCCAAATGTGATAGACGTGTGTTTGTCTGGCCACCACACCATGTAAACACTGCTCCTCTTGTGCACCCCGATTACCCTTTTCTGCAACTGTCTCTGAGGATGGATTCGAGCGAGAATCTGAACCGTCATACGGATAAAGCTCTTGCTCCAGTGATTATGTCTCCTTCTTCGCAACTTCAAATAATATTAAGGTAACTGCGTTCCACTTTTTTTATCGTGTACCGCCTGCTTACAGCTCACCGACAGTAGGGAATCACATAGCTGCTCATTTTGAGTAGGTTAATTCTTTTTCTGGCAACGTCTTCCTCAAACGAGTGGCGCTGTTTGATTATTCGCATTTTCTGTCCTATCTCAGAGTTCACGCGTGCTTCTTTTGGGCACTGTTTGAACTACCGCCACTTTGTAGTGTAGTTGACCATGTCATGATTTTGAACAACTCGAAATTCCTATAAGCAGCGATTTCCACCAAGCAGTAAGACGTCTTTAAAACGTCATCTCTCAGCCGATCTATTCGTTCGCCAGAACCGACAGACAATTTACCCTACTGTCTCCCTTGTTCTATTTTCTTGTTGCAACAAATCTGTTTCTGTCGTTACGAATCTCCAAATTCCCCCAAGCAGACCCAAATTGAATGTTTGGTCCATCTCTCGTAAATGCCAAATATTCCAAAAGGCCACCCGACAACGCTAAAAACTTCGATACTCTGTCTGAACTAAGTGATGTGCAGAAGGCCTTTGCAATTCAATGCGTAGGTTGCGAACTTCTTGTGTGAGCATTTCTCGCGTTGCTAAAAAGGTGTGTGCGACCATAGACACTTTCAATGCTTTTTTCTAAAATAACTTATAAAAAGCCGCGCAGTGGGAGTTATTTTTAATTGCAGCACTTACGAAGTACAGATATACTGACTATCCTGAACAGATTTTGGTTCTTGATGGTTTGCGGCACTACCCTTAAATTTATGTCTCTCACCTTCCCAGGTCCCCTTGAACATTACATTTTTGGTTTATTTCGCTCTGAACAGCCTGTATTTGCAACCTAGTGGAATATTTAGTATGCGTCGACGCATTGCATATAGGTAATCGTTAATGTCATTTGAAAACTACCAAAACACTTCCATCGTGCTCGTAAGCATCAGCGATCGTTGTCTTTCCACTGTAAGGAAGTTCTCTTGGCACATTTGACATTTGTCAGGATAGATGAACCAATCTCTATCACCGAACCGTCACTACGCAGGATGAAGGCCTCCGGAATTTCCAAACCCGGTTGCCCCCATGGGATGGCAGGTCGCGCCGATTGTGCAACTAACTGACCAAAGAAGTAGGCCTTTAGTCCACGCTGTTTATGTTTGTTTAGACAATTTACTTGTCGGCTTGATCAAATATTTGTTTCTCTCCAGGCCTTAATTTCTGCGTTAAATGCCCCCCTTTTTTAACCTGCCGCAATCAGGCGACTGAACTGCACAGTCAGCACAGACAGTTTCTGCAGAAGTGTGCCGGCGTACGTGAACAGGTCTCACGTCTGACGGGCGTGGCTGTAATGTTAGCTGACACTGGTCACTTCGCGAGCCAGCAGATACTCAAACAGGTGAGCCATTCTCTTGCAGTTCTACATTGACGCGCAAATTTACTTATTTATAAGCATAACTCATGGTTTAGTATTGCCTGTAATATACTCGGAACACGGCATTTTGCATGATAGTTCGTTCGTAATCAGCCACATGGATCCTAACTCCCGGAGAGGGGGCACCAAGATGGTTTGCACGTGTCTTTTGTCTTTATGATAAACCCGAGCGGTGGTTTATTACCCAAAATGTTCCGATGAGAAGATACAGGGACAAAATTCAGAGACGTACGTAGGCGCAGCAACTTACGTAGCTATACCTAAGTCTACGCGTGCCTCACACGCACCGCTTCCCACGTGCACTCGAACTAAACGAAAAATGACTGTGGGACCTCTTGTTGAAGAGATTTTATAAGGAGACCACTTCATTATGAAGCTGTTTCAGTCGGACCCTCGATCCTGTGTGGGCCCGAGTTATCCTGCCCGTTGGTGTCTTTCTGAGCCACGACTGTTAGTGCACAGAGATATTTTCATGGCGCGTTCGATTGTTTGCACTGAGAAAACTGAATGCTACTGGCAAGGCGGATCCATCTCGCTCATTATTCCCTTTCCCATACGGCAGCTGCCTGTCCATCCAAATTAGTGGGTGTGGTATCTTGTCTATCTGTGTTAATATAGATGACTCACTTGTGAATCGAACTGTAATAAAGGAGTGTTAAGCAGCGCCATCTTTATCCTTGTATTTCGACGGAGTAAAGACGAATGGAAATTTAATTGGGTGATGTTGATTTCCGAGATAAAACTTTGCATTAATTGCCTCTGTTCGAACCACAGCCGCTTGTTAGGGCAGCCTCAAGAACGGTAAACCGTTGGCTGCTTAAGGCACTAGTGCAATCCTTTCATATTTCACACGCTCGGGCAAGCATTACCATTAGAAGCAGTAGACCCCCCCCCACCTCGTTTCCTGCCGAGACATTTTCCGGACTGTGTCTGCTGTCCACGCTACACTTTCGTGATGCCGCCGCAGATTAGGGCTGCAGCCTACGGGATATCTGTGAGAATTTTGCAGCCGTGAGGACTAGTCAGCATACCACAGGCAGCATGAACATTCACACACACACGACAGTTTGACCGTCGTAGTCCGACGATGTCCATCGTATGCTCCACGGAAGAATGTTGCAGGGACGATGATTTGCGCATGGATTAGTTTTAGGTGATAGTAGACTTGAGCTGCAGCTACCGCACTCTCTCCTGCTCCCTCACCTGAGCCCTGTGTCATGACAGAGACAAGAAAACCGGAGGCGGGAGAAAATGCAGGTGGCTGGCGCTGCCGGAGCCGCCACTGAGCGTGCCGACACACCTGTCTCGGATCCCACGGAGTGGAAGTGCCATAAAAGCCACATTAAGAAGGAGCCATTGCAGCCTGACTCTCAGTCCGCCAGTCAGCCACTACACACAAAACACACACTGGGCTGACCACGCGGTCCAACTTATCCCGTCAGTTGACAACCTTCCATACCACCGCTTTTAGCGCACCGTTATAGTTTCAAGCGCGTCAGATTTTTTTAGTGAGAAAAATGTGCTGAGCTGTCAACCTCACTCTCCCCCCAACATCCACAATCAGACCACCGTCCGAGCCGGTCACTTGTCTGATGTGGGAGTGGGCGCATTGGCTAAAAAGGTCGGCGTACCCGTCTTCGCGCACCACAGCACGACCTGGTCCCCATAACGCACACACCAGGATTCAATAAATCAGGGGATATGGAGGAGCCATCGGCGTCTGACTCCCAGTCAACACGACACACACAGCACATGCATTGGGCCGACGGCGTGGTCTGGTGTAAGCGTCAGATTGGCAGCCTTCCAAGCCACGGTTTCTAGGAAACCGTGATATTCTCAGGTACATGATGATGAATGTGAGGGTGTTGTCTATGTATTGGTGTAGGAAGTGTGTGCTGATATGACTAAGCTTCCGGTGGTTTACCGGTCGATGGCAGCATCGGAGGTGACTGATTAGCAATTATGGATACTTCTGAAGTGCTCGACCAGCGCTTCAGAATTTGCGATTTCTCTGTCAGCAGTGTTGTCCGTCAGAGCTGAGCAGCGGTGCGGTCCCCTTGATGCAGGGGCCGTAGATGGCCTTGATGGCTTTGCAAAAGTTTTTCATTGCATTGCGGTCCGCAAATCCCTGGATTTCCTCAGCCTTTCGGATCATCCAGGCGTCCTGCGTCCCCCGCAGCCGTTGCTGTACATGGCGGCAGCATCTGAAGAAGCCTGCTTTCGGTGCGTCCTTTCGAAGGTTCATGTAGTTTTGTGTAGTCCATTCTGCTCCGCGAGTAGGTTGGTGATGTCGGCGTCATTGTCATCAAACCAGTCCTGGTGTTGACGGCGTGCGCGTCCGAGGACTTCGAGGGCGCTGGACTGGATGACATTTCGCAGTTGACACCATCGTGTTTCCACGGTGGCGTCATTATCTGCAGCATGCAGATTCTACATTTTCTCGGTTATTTGGTTGCTGAACTCAAAACAGTAGACAGATTTAACAAAAGAGTATTTAACTTACCTGGCGGTCGCTTACCTTGGAGCCTCCTGCGTGATTGCAGGCGAAGCCTCATCTGGGGGACGACGAGGCGGTGATCCGTCCACCCATCGGCATCGCGGATCGCCTTGGTTACCAGCACGTCCTGTCGATCTCGCCTCCGGACGGGAACATAGTCCAGCAGCTGCCAGCGCCGCGACCGAGTGTGCATCCACGTGGCCTTCTCCCGCGTCGGAAGGCGGAAGAAGGTGTTGGTCAGCAGGAGACAGTGTTCCGCACACGTTTGCAGAAGAAGGAAGCCGTTATCGTTTCAGCTTCCGAGACCTTGGGGACCCAGCACTCCCTACTAGGTAGCGGGGTGCGTCCCGACGTGGGTGTTGAAGTCACCAAGGACAATTAGCTTGTCCACCTTCGGCACAGTCGCCAGCAGGGCTTGCAGGTCCTCGTAGAATTTGTCCTTCGCCGCATCAGAGCTCGTCATTGGGGGAGCGTAGGCGCTGATGATGGTGGCGAACTGGTCTCCCCGAAGAGGCAGGCGGAGGCTCATCAGGCGATCATTGATACCCTGCGGCAGACAGGGCAGACGTCCCACAATGTCTTTCCGTATGGCAAAGGCAACATCAGCGTCGCGTCGCTCGGCCTTTGGCCGGCCGCTCCAGAAGAAGGTGTAGCTGGCCCCCACCTCCTCCAGCTGACCCTGCTCAGAGAAACGGGTCTCGCTGAGAACAGTTATATCTACCTTGTAGTGCGCCAGTTCCCGAGCAACTAGCGCCGTCCTCCGTTCCGGCCGGTTGCTCCTAGGATCGTCTAAAAGGGAACAAACCTTAGAGGCTGCTAGTGTGAGCGGACCCACCCGAGCAGCCCAGAGGGTATGGTGCGGGGTATGGGGACCGGGGCGTATTGTTGTTTCTTGGAGTTTTACGACCGCGTATTTTGCAATCTGCGAGCCGCTGCCGGCTGCAGAAGACGTGATTACCAGCATTTGTTTAGGGCACCTTTTCTAGCCCCTTCCTCCACGAGGAGGCAAGCAGTGCTGTCCCTAAATAGGGCTGCTTGGACAGCCCAGACGGCTGCTGAAATCCACTATGGGTCATGGTTTTGTCTTAGTGGGAGAGCTACCCGAGTTAGCCTGGGTCGCCTACGGGGTTTTGGTCATCCCCACCGTAGGACTTTTTGAGACGGGGAGGTGGGAAGTTCGGAAGTCAGACACCGGGTGTGGAGGCAAACACAACACCGGAGACCCTCACCTGGTTTAGCCCGCTGGTCGTGACGGTTGCCCGGGGTGTGGCCGCTGGGAAGAACCCAACTTCGAGGAGCCTTAGGTGAGAGTTGGGTACCAGTTCAAGGCGGCCACAGGAACATTGACAAATGGAGCGACCAAATGCTATCTGTGTGGTGACACCCCTATCTAGTACTCCTACACCCCCCCACACACATGCCAGTTTGACCGTCGTAGTCGGACGATGTCCACCGTATGCTCCACGGAAGTGTGGCGCAGGGACGGTGACTTGCGATATGATTGTTTAAGCCCTCCGTCCTGTTGTGCCACCTTCATCTGCGAGTCATAGTCGGTCCCAGCAATTTGCTGGCCGTTTCAACGGCCCCATACCTTCCTTTCACCCCTTCTTCTTCTTGTTCTTCTTCTTCTTCTTCTTTCTTTTCTTCTTCTTCTTCTTCTTCTTCTTCTTCTTCATCTTCTTCTTCTTCTTCAGTGGATACACGTAGTAGTCCCTGTGTAAATGCGGCAGTTTTCTTTGATGGACCCAAGAAGTTGCTAAAGGCGAGTAGATTATCATTACTGGTACACACCTATAACTCATTCCGCAGTCTTCTGAATAGTGTCGCGTGTCCGGTTAACATCAATTTTCTTCCACTCCGTTTGGGGGCCCTGCAGGTTTTCTTTCAACCACCCCCCCATCCTTCCTTTGGTGAACGTCTGATGCTCATGGAGGCTGCCATGTCACGTATATTCGCTCATGCCGCCCGTTAGTCATTTGCCTGTCCGTGGGTTTTACTGTAGGCTTGCTCCCGACTTCACTACAAGTGGGGGCTGGGGATGGACGGGTGGTCAGTGTACCGACAACGCAACCGGTCTCCATTTCTCTCCCCCGCCTCTGGGGGAGGGCATTCAGGTGCGTCGTCATCACCATGTCAAAAGTTTTCACCTCGGCAACTGCTGCCAACACCGATGACTAGGTCTCATTAAATGCGCTCTTCGCTATCCCCCCGCGCCCTTTTATGCAGGATTTGTTTTCACTCCCGCCTCCTCCCCGCCCTCCTGCTAGGCCAACCAGCTGGAACACGAGCGCAAGGCCTTCACAGCGGCCCTCGACGAGCGCTCCCGTGTCCTCCAGCTCTCTACCAGCTTTCACACCGGAGCGGAAACCTTCTTCAAGAATCTGCCTTCTTGGGAGGCCAGTCTCTCGCACATTAACGGCACCAACGTCAGTGACCTTAACCAGGCCCTTAAGAACGTACAGGTAGGTGTGATGTTCCCCTTTCACTTAGCCTGCACCTGTCCCCTTCACTGAAAAAAATTTCCACAATGTCCACCTGAAAGCACACGCCCTGTCAGCTTTCTACCGTTATCCTCTCGCCTTCAAAACGTTATGCTCTTTTTTACAGGACTGGTGGCAAGAGATTCAACGAGCCTACGAAGAGGCCTGCATTGACGGGCGCGCCTTGACTAAGCAGGTCAGCGTGCCCGTCTCGAATGGTTCGCATAACTCTCTCACCGCGACCATCGACTATTCCCAATGCCGCAAGCACTGTACTGAACTCCTGCACAAGGTGAGCAAGTTGGCCGTTTGCGTGTGGAAGCCTCTCATGTTTTACTATTTGTATTTACTATTTTGAATGTCCACGTATGGAGATTAAGGAACCTCAAAGTGCAAAAATGGCGAATTAGACCTTAAGCAACTCGGGTAACGATGACCTATATGGCCCCCGAAACAGAACGCGAAAACCGCCCGCAATACAGGTTTCTTTGCGCCAAATTCCAGAGGAAATGGGACCAGGTTTATGGTTAGGGTTAGAGTTTAGGTTAGCGTTAAGGTAAGTTAGGGTTCGTTTTAATTGTGGGTGTAGGGTTTAGGGTCAAGATTAGGGCTGTGTGTAGGTTATGTTAGGGCTAGTGTTAGCAGTAAGACACGCGAGAATGTACCCTTCTTGGAATTATGCACAGGACCACATTTATTACTTGGGTGGGGCGTTCCTATTCCCGTAGGATATTTAGAATGGGGCCACATAAGTCATATTTACTGAATCTTGTTTCTATCCAGGACGAATATTTTAATAGAAAATAGCAGTTTTTTATATAGCAGGCTCTGCGAGCAGTCGGCCCGAAAGTAAAGCCCACATTTAGCAGCACACACCTATGATAAACCCTGCTGTATGAATGGGAAACCGGCCTCGTAGGCTCGCAGCCAGACAGAATATGCCTCTTTTGAAACATGGAGGTATTGGAAATACTAAACGCAAAGATGTCATATCACTGATCTAAGCCGATGTGTTGTGCGGTGACAGCTCCGCCTGTAACTGATAAGTTGTTTATTAACTCCCTATGGTCTCGATTGTATAAGTCATATTTCGGAAATGTTCCTCACCCGTATTCCACGATGAGTCTCATTTTTCCACGACGCACAAAGAGAAATCAGGGCCTTGTTCCGTCATTAGCCTGCATTGGACAAAGTCGTCTGCGCACTGTTGAGGAAATGGTGATCCTCCAGTGCATGCACTCATAGCATTTTCTTATGCAACTGTAAGCCGTTCCTTCAAACAGCACGTTTTAATACCTTCCAAACTCTCTTAACTGGTTGCTGTAAAACGGGTCGTGTATACTTGTTATCCACTTGCCCACTGAAATGGTCCATCGTGCCTGCATTTTGGACAAGACGCGATACTTTCAAGGGAGCCTACAGTTAATTTTAAAATCTGTGTTGATGTAGGGTTAGGATTATTGTTAGTATTAGAGTTAGTGTTAGGGTTATGACAGGCATATTTACCCTTCCTGGAATTTTGTGCAAGCAACCTGTATTTCTTTGGGGGTGTCTATGACAAAGATGCCTTGTATGGTCACCTTAACAGTACACAGGAATAGGAACCGTCCACAATACATGTGGTTTTGCGTTAAATTCCAAGGAGCTTATTTTTAGGCTTTAGACGAGGGTTAGGGTTAAGGTCAGAGTTTGGGTTAAGGTCATGATTAGGCTAAGGATTAAGGTTTGTGTTCGTGTTAACTGTAGTGTTTAGATTAAGGGTTAGCCTGGGGTAAATTTTAAAGTGACAGTTTAGTTTTGCGCTTGGGTTAGTGTTAGCGTTAAGACCCGAGTGGTGGTTCCTATTCCCGTGTCCTGTTTAGGCGGCCATACAAGGCATCCCTACTGTTTTTATTCCTGTGTGTTACCGCATTTTGTTTTATTGACCAAACTTGCTTTCGGTTCCTATTTGACTGTCCGTTAATGCGCAGTTGTTTATGGCTCTGTATCTGACCGATATATCTCAAGGAAAATTTTGGTGGGTTTCACAGCTTCTGAATTTTTAGATAAGAGGTTTACCATGTGGCCCTTATTAATTTCCCTTTTGAAAACATCCAACGGAAAACGGCTAATTGAAACAAATCAAAATAGGCTCCAGCAGTGTTTGTTGTATGGCTTGATCGAGCAGGTCTCACTCACGTCCTCCTATATTACTTGAGTCTTGTGAGCTATAATCAATGTACATAATAGGTTTTCATTTCTACTGGTATGGATTGAGAAGTTGCATTCCAAGTCTTAGTATACAAGACATTGTCTTGGCTTAGTTAATAAGCGCGACGTACGACCATGCCGCGTTCGATTAAAACGTTTCCTTAACATTATTGACGTAGGGTGAACAGGAGGGCTGTCATTTATCTCTTCAGCAACTGTTCATGCAAATTTATATCGCTTCAGCTAACACCGTTTTTGGTGTAATTATAGTTTCCGTTTGGAGGTGTTATCGCACAGATAACATTTTGTGTTTTTTCGACTTTCTGTAGCCTGGGCCTCTAAGCCTTGCCTTCAATGTTCTGTCTATAAATTTCCGTTCCTTTGTCAGCAGCAATTCTTTTGAAGGAAATTTCATTTTGGCGAGTCTTTCATTACCGCCTGTACTGTGAATTGGTTCAAAAAGAGGGGTGCGAACATGTCTGACTCATGCCTCGGCCAGATACGGATCGCGATCGCCAAGTTGACATTTGCCTGGCGCCACCGGACGTCGCAGTTTTTGTTTTCTGTGCGCACAGAATTCAATAAAGGCAAAAAACTTTAGTCTGCACTCCAGTAGGGAACTGCGCGGCGCATAAGTCTGATTCACTCCTTGGTCCCCCGCCTTCTTGCCTTGTCGGCAAAGAAGCCAGAAGCAGTGGCGGCCACCCCAGACAAATTGACTCACCCCACAGCATTTTTGAAATTCAGTGTCACGCGTCTGCTCCTCAATGGATCTCTAATGTTTACTATTTAAAAATATAAAACAATTCTGGTTTGTTTGGTGGTGAAGATCTGTTTTTGTCAGAAACAGCAGTCACATATATTTTTTAATACTTCCTTATCGTAACTACGATAACGAACTTAATAGGCAGACGAGGTATGTTATAAAGTACCTCAAAATCAAACGGACCTTTATGAGGCTATGTGCCGAAAACTTCTGTCCATTAAAATCATTTGCTAGCACCAAGACGTCAAAAACTTCAACCGCTATCCTACTTGCTTTACATCCCTGCTGTTAAATTTCTCAAGAAGTTCATGGTAGCTGATTTATCCGATTAGAAGCTGTGCGCGACCCGCTTCTCAAATGCCAGTGCCTTTAGTCCTGTCTGTTGAAATGTTGAAACACTACCGCGCTACCGTTGACAGTGGAGTCACGGATATGTTCGAGAGTCGCAAGTCACGAAGTCCACCTATATTCAGTTGGAAACCTTGGTTTCTTCTCACGGGGTCAGGGTGACATGTGGCTTTCCAAGCACTGTCGGTTCAACACACGACCAAACTCTCTCTGTCTGGTAGAAGGGAGGTCACCACGGACCTGTTTTGTCGAAATTTCTACCCAGTGGAGCCCAAACTGCGCACAAGTCTATGAGCCTCACCATGTGTAACTGCAACTACCTCGCGATCATCTTCCTCTGTAAGAACTTTATTCAAAAACCGATCTCCAGCAGATGGTGACTAGCCTGCCGAAATTGATAATATTTATCTCAAAGTCTTGCCAGTTTTCTGACTAAAACTAAGATTTGCTCGTAATTTTCGAACGAAACTCCAGAGGTAGGTGAACTCAACAGTTTACAGTTTGATCAGACTCTAAAATATTATTTTTGAACGCTTAACCTAGATTAGCATGCTTTCCAAATAAGTTCATAAGATCGCAGGTTTGTTGCAAGTTTGATCAGCGACTCAAGTCTCTACAGTCGACATATCACAAGGGCTAGGATAACCTTTTTAATGACCAACCGTGCCACGATACCAACATTGGCATAGCAGGCTTGCACCTCCCATAGCCTGATGGCTTAGTCGCAGTCGTTCCGCGGCCAATTATAAGTTTATCCAGCTCCATATTTCCATTTAAATCACGAAAATTAAGACAAGTGGGGCTGCGCATGACTTTCCACTAATTTTTAACACTCATTTCAAGCCGATTCTATTAGGAACGATCAGGTTGAATTTTCTGGCGTGCATACTAGAATTAGATTATCGTTCAGTGACATTGACAACTAGGCTATCAATTGTCATTTCAGTAACCCAGTCTTAGCTGGTAACATTTCTTGCTTACTGATTTATAAAATATTCGATTGGATGCTGGGATAGGATTACCCCCTCCTCCAGATGGCAATGTGCTAAATTCCAGGAAAGGTACATATTGCCGTTTTCTAACCATAACCTTCATCCCCCTGTAACTTAGCGCAAGGCCACCTGTATTCCTAGATTTCCTACTCCCCTGTTTTGCTAAATATTATTTTCCATGGCCGTTTTGTCGAAGGGAGAAGACTGCTTCCGTTTAGGACTTTCTGTGCTAGTCATTCTGCTGACGGATTTCACGTACTTTGCCTTTCGACCTGGTAAAGCCAGAAAAACAATCGACACTTCTGGCCGTATTTTGTTTCACTTCCCTGAAAAATAGTCATAATTTTTCCGCCGCAAACATGTGCGTTTAATTTTCTCTTTATATTACAATCATTTGCGCTATATTTCCCTACTGTTGGGTTCCATTCTACGATTATGAATTGACAAAAAAGAGACATTTTTAAATACTGACCTATTGCTCAAGTTGTCAATGTTTTCCCGTTCCGTTTCTAAATTACGCGCAAAAGCATCTTTTAACGTGTTTAAAATTTGAAATGACCACTGGATGGTGGTCATTTTGGCAGTTTCTCATTCGCAAATATAAAGACAGAATAAGCTACGTGTTCACAATCTGCTTCTCGCGCTTTATGCCAGAAGGAAAAATCAATATTTAAGTGTGGCAAGTCTTATTTCGTACACATCCCGAGATAACATTACTCTCTTCTAAAAGGAAAATGCTCAGGTGTGAAAACTAGGACAGCTATTAACATAGTGGGTTGCCTGAATATAGGCGAACGTCGATTTCAGCTGAAATTTATCAGAATTTTGACCGATGCTGTAATTCATAAACATATTCTGCACACATAAAGGACATTTTCGGGAGCAGTAGGCCGATCAGTAAAATGTACAACACTTTAGGTGTGTAAACTTGAAAATCTGAATTTCCGTCATCACGTTTCATGAGTTATGTCACATGCTGTATATTCGTCGACCGCGAGTTCTTTCAGCCTACTCATAAGTATTGGCAGTTGTATTTTAATACTTACGGAGTGTCAGGATTCTTCCGAATTCTAATGTAGAGGGGTTTACATACATAAGGGACTTTTGCTAACGCCAGCTGAACCTTTTCATATATACACTAAGGACTTTGTACGCATAACATCATTTTTGGCTAGTACATTGGGTAGGCGTACCGTCGTGCAAGCCTTATCGTTCGTATACCCCACGCGATCGTAGTCGGAATGCCTGCAGATGTGCAGGCCTTATTACAGAAACTTCATGCGCTCAGAGCTGCAGAGCAAACTAACTAAGTGTTCCTGCAGGGTTGATCTGGTCATTTCTGGTACTGCTAAATTTGTGTTGACGTTTCGCTGGCACTGGATTGTCACTATCTCAGTCAGCAGTATATGAGATCGATGCTGTTTAAAGGATCGGAAATAATTGTCACACGCAATTTCCTTTGGGAAGTTGACGAGACAGGAGTGGGCGTACCCCAAGGGCTTTGTAATAATTCCATGGGAAATCAAAGTAGGGTTTTGGTGAAGGTAAGGGTGAAATTCAAAGTTAGGGTTGGGACTAGATTTATGTTTAGTGCTAAGGGTTGGGTTGGTGGTCAGATTATGATTCAGTAATATTTGAGTTTGAGATTTGGAACACAAACTACATAACACCGGAAGATCACAAGCGAATGGTCGAAGGCTGCAACTATGGACATCACGAAGAATCGTCCTTGAATTAGCCTCAAAATGTAGAGAAAATTTGTTCTCCTTCAAAACGGTGTCAGCGTCGTGCACTGATGACCTCCTTATTCTAGTTCTAATAAATAAAGAGGTTAAAAATTGATATATAATGGGCGAAAAAGGCCAACTGGCGTACACGTAAGAAGATTCACATGCGAATAGAGAGCAGAAAATATGGCGGCTCAATTTCAAAAGCCCACCGTTCCTGGAATTTTGCGCAAAACCACCTTCGTTACCCGGTGAGGGGGTTCACATTCCCTGGTCTTGCTGGAGAATTTATGCCTTGAAATACAAGGGCGTGGAGCGTGCAAATTTGTGGAACCGCATGCATACTATGAAAGGTTCCTTTGAAGTGTGCTTCACAAAAAACTTCCTATGTTTTTGCCGAACTCAGCAACAAGTTTCTGTTGCATCCGTTGGCTATATCACGTCCTACGCTTGCCTGAGCTTCTGAAAAGATGATAAAATAAGACGGAGAAGGACGATTACGAAATATTACGATTGGGTGAAATCGCTCCCTCATTCGGGACATGAAATGCCGCCGCCCTTTGGTTGAGTAGTTTTATCCGAAATCTTCTAGACCTGTAACGATTTGCAGTTCCCTATTGCCTCCATGTTCCTCTTCCCGCTCTCTTATTTGCTACATAGCTTTCCCCTCTACGCCAGCGTAGATTTAAAGAGTGTACATCAGATGTGGTAGTAAGTTTATCGGGGACTCTTAATTCAGAATTCCGAGGAAGGCAAGTGCATATTCTGCAGGAAATTATTTCGATGAAAATGTTTGATGATGGCGTAGCTGAATGTGAGTGTGCCTCCACACTGAGCACTGTAGGAGATGTTGCACAATGAATGATGAGACACTTACTCAATTCAGGGCTTTTGGGTCTTCAGCAATATCCAACCGAGACGTGCTTCTGTCCAAGGAAAAGCCCACAAGAGCGGGAAATTGGCAGTTTTTATCCTGCTGCACTGGCCCGTAACACGTTGACGGGATATGAGCTTGAGGATATTTGTATCGTAGTGAATTGTTAAAGGCCGACCACTCCGTTCCTTTGTCCGCCATCCGAAAGGAGTTATTCAAAGGATAATTAGAATAGGACCACCAGAAAAAAGTTTTTAAACCAGGCACTTTGCACGACAATTTGTCCAGACACAGATGCTGACCGATGGTAATATTGGGTGAAGATGGCATTTAATAATCCTCTGCTAATTAATTGTGCCTGGCAGTCATCTGGTGGATTCTAGATTGATTGCTTAGGAAATCCTTTTTGGGCTGTCAGATGCCTGAACCACCTTGAGCGAAAGTTTAGAAATAAACTGCTGACGTGCATAGCGCTTGCGCGCTTTCCGTCACAATGGACTACACAAAGCCTACATGAACCTTTGGACTGACGCCACCAAAGCAGCCTTCTTCAGATGCCGCCGCCTTATACAGCAACGGCTGCGGAAGATGCAGGACGCCTGGATAATCCGAAAGGCTAACGAAATCCAGGGGTATGTGAACCGCAATAAAAAAGCTTTTTCAAAGCAATAAAGGCCGTCTAAGGCCCGTGCATCAAGGAGACCCCACTGCTGCTCAGCTCTGACGGCACAACACTGCTGACAGAGAAAGCGCAAATTCTGAAGCACTGGGCCGAGCACTTCAAAAGTGTCCTTTCTTGCTCATCGGCCATCCCCGATGCTGCCATCGACCGACTCCCTCAAGTGGACACGACCAATGACCTGGATCTGCCGCCTTCTCTACCAGAAACCATCCGGTCCGTGCAGCAGATTTCCAGCGGTAAAGCACCGGGATCCGACGCATTCCCACCGTAAGTCTACAAGCACGGTGGGCCCCGACTGATGGCAGAACTCACAACACTCTTCCAGGAGATGTGGCGCCAAGGACAAGTTCCTCAGGCTTTCAAACACGTGACCATCGTACATCTCTTCAAGCGGAAGGGGAACTGGCAGTTCTGTGATAATCACAGAGGCATCTCGTTGCTCAACATCACCAGGAAGATCTTCGCCCGAATCCTTCTCAATCGCCTAAACGGTCACCTAGAGCAGGGAATGCTACCCGAAAGCCAATGTGGCTTCCGCCGACACCGCGGAACAACCGGCAAGATCTTTGCCGCCCGCCAGCTACAGGAGATGCAAACTCACCTTTACACTACCTTCGTGGATCTGTCAAAAGCCTTTTACACGGTGAATCGCGACGGACTGTGGAAAGTCATGCAAAAATTCGGCTGTCCTGTGCGGTAAACGCACATTGTGCGTCAGCTTCATGACGGGATGATGGCGCGCGTCACTGTCAATGGGACGGTATCTGAAGCATTCGCAGTGACCAACGGAGTGAATCAGGGCTGCGTACTGGCCCCCATCCTGTTCAGTTTCATGTTCTCGGCTATGCTGATGGACGCCTACCGTGATGAGCAGCTTGGGATCCGCATCGTCTACAGAACTGACGGGCACCTTCTCAGCAGTCAGTGTATGCAGGCTTCAACGCGCGTGTCCACTGGTAGAGTCCATGACTTGCTATTTGCGGAAGACTGTGCCATTAACACCGTGACGAAGGAGGAGATTCAAAGGAGCATGAACCTCTTCGCCACAGGCTGCGCCAATTTGATTAACAATCACTACAGCCAAAACGGCTGTCATGCCCCAGCCGCCGCCCAGCGCGGAATACAGTGCTTCCCGAATCAATTTAAACGGTGCTCAACTCAAAAATGTGGAAACCTTCGCTTATCTGGGAAGCACGTTGTCACGCAACACGAGAATCGATGACGAGGTTATCCAATGGATTTCCAAAGCCAGTCATTCCTTCGGCCGGCTGCAGGCCTCCGTGTGAAATCGCCACGGTATTCACCTGAACACCAAACTGAAGGTGTACAAGACCGTCGTCTTGACGCCACTCCTTTATGGAGCGAAGACTTGGACCGTCTACTCGAACCAAGTCAGGAAGCTGAATCACTTCCATCTCAGCTGCCTCCACAGAATACTGAAGCTGAGATGGCAAGACAGGATCTCGGACACGGAAGTCCTGGAGCGGACCGGAATCCTCAGCGTCCACGCCATGCTGAGACAATTGTAACTGCGATAGAGCGAACACCTGGTAAGAATGGACGACGAGCGACTACGCAAACGACTTCTCTATGGAGATATCGTTTCGGGTGCTCGCCAACAGGGAGGTCAAAAACAACGCTTCAAGGACACTTTCAAGAAATCTCTGAAGCAACTGCAAATCAACACGGGGACGTGGGAGGACCTCGCCCAGGATAGACAGGCATGGAGCAGATCCGTGAGGACTGGTGCAGCAATCTATGAGGCCAACCGGATCGCCGCGGCCAAGGCCAAAAGAGCGGCACGAAAGTCACCAGCGCCCCGGACCAACATCGTCGTTGCCCAGGCCCTTCCAACATTTCCACGCTGTCAACGCACCTTCCGCGCGCGAATCGGTCTGGTCGGACATCTTCGGACGCAATTTATTAACAATCCGACAATTCCAACTTTGTCAAATTCTGCCAACCGTCATTTGGACTCCCAACCCTCACTCCTGGCATCGATTCCATTACTTCCACGATCATAGAAACCACATCCCAATACTCATCACCTGTTCCATCAACCACCGCCACCGCATTCAGCCATGCGGACTCTTTCTTGCGACCGCACATTCACCTCACGCATCGGCCTGGTCGGTCACTTGCGAATCCATCGTACAGAGACTGGTGAACCAGTGCCTGAAGCACCAACACGCAGCAGAGATCTCCGCCTCCACTGCCCTCACTTTCCTCGCGCATTCACTCATTGCATGGGCCTTTTCGGTCGCATGCGCATCCATGACAGCGGAATTCACTTCAATGCCGACAACACCGATGCCCCATGCACACCCTCCGCTCCTGCCATTCTTATCGCCACTGCCTCCCTCACTACCACGAATGACGTCCCCCCAGCCTCTCCCGATTTCTCTTGCCCACACTACACTCGCAACTTCAACTCACGCATCAGCCTGGTCGGTCACCTGCGAATCCATCGCACGGAGGCTGATGGACCAGTGCCTAGGGCTCCGAAATACAGTCGAAGTGCTCGCCTCCACTGCCCTCACTGCTCCCGCATATTTACACACTGCATGGGCCTATTAGGACACATGCGCCTCCACGAAAATCTGCGGTAAACCACAGGAGGCTAAGCCATATCAACCAATATATTGACAACACCCTTACCATCATCATGTACCTTCGAATATCACGGTTTCCTAGAAATCGTGGCTTGGGAGGCCGCCAATCTGACGCTTACACCAATTCACGTCGTCGGCCCAGTGTATGTGCTGTGTGTGTCGAGTGGTTGACTAGTAGACTGGGAGTCAGACGATGGCTCCTCCGTATCCCCTGATTAAGTGAATCCTGGTGTGTGCGTCATGGGGACCAGGTGGTGCTGTGGCGCGCGAAGACGGGTACGCAGACCTGTGAGGCTATGCGCCCACTCCCACATCAGACATCTGACCGGTTCGGATGATGGTCTAATTGTGGGAGTGGGAGAAGGAGTAAGGTTGACAGCTCGGCGCATTTTCCTCACTATAAACAATCTGACGCGCTTGAAACTATCACAGTGCGCTAAAAGCCGTGTCTTGGAAGGTTGCTAACTGACGTAACAGTCGGACCGCATGGCCAACCCAATGTGTGTTTTGTGTGTAGTGGCTGACGGGTGGACTGAGAGTCAGGCTGCAATGGCTACTTCTTAATGTGGCCGTTATGGCACTTGTAGTCCGTGGGATCCGAGTCAGGTGTGGTGGTACGCCCAGGGGCGGATCCGGCCGCGCCAGCTAATTGTGCCCTCTTCCATCTCCGGTCTTCTTGATTCTGTCATGACAGCGGACTCTGTTGGGGAGAAGAGTGTGGTAGATGCAGCGCAATGCTACTATCACTTTAAATTAATCCACGCGCAAGTCACCGTCCCTGCACCACCATGGTGGGAAGCATACGGTGGACATCGTTGGACTACGACGGTCGAACTGTCGTGTGTGTGTGTGTGTTTGCTGTAGATGTTCTTACTGGACAGAAAATGGTAAGCATGAACAGGGTGGTCTACCTGGATTTTGGGAGGGCGGGGCAAGTCCATCGACGGGGAAGATTGAGAGTTGAAAAGCACTGTTCTACATCCGACTGCGTTTAATGTCACGCTGGGATCGTTGCTGACACAAATGGCGTGGTCCATTCGTTGGTGGGTCAAGATTTCTGATCCGGCGTTACATAGGTTCTGAAGTCAAAGCGCTTGGGTCAACGACGGCATAATTGTTCTCGGGTATCTGGAGGTTTCCGACCAGGACCACTTTGACTCTGCGTTTTTTGTGGAGCGCCGAGTCAATGTTTACAGTGTTGCCCTGCGTAATACCCTTGTTATTATCATTGTTATTGTCGATAATGCTACAACGCACGCGAATGTTTCCACGCGAACCACTCAACCTGCCCCCTCCTCAAAGCCCCGAAAATATCCGCAACTGTTGTGAAAATAGGGCTCCTCCTCCTTGTAGTCGCCTCCGATCCCTTTCGTAAGGCGTCTGAACACGGTTCGTGGCATTCATTCACCTCCCCTGACGAATTTTCAAATCCTGTCCCCATATGCGCATTTTTTACTTCTCTTTTGGTAAGCGTTATATACAACTGCTGGTTGTCGGTTAACATACAGCTCCAGTTCTCATTCTATTTCCAGGAAAAAGCCTGAAAGGATTTAAAAACTCGTGGAGACGTTTTTTCTAAGGGCAAGCAGTTACTGGCATCACTGCCGCTGCCTAACTTGTCCTTGTCAAATTTTCCTTTCCTCCCACCCATTGTTTTTCTCTTCCTCAGTTGTGGGATTGTTTCAAGCGGCTAGAACGTGCAGTTATTGACCGCCGACGCCGGCTTACCTCGCGCCTCGCCCTGCTCATGTTCAAGGAGGACGTGGGTCAGGTACTCGCTTGGTTGACGGACCACGGAGAACCTTTTCTTGCTCGCCAGACTGCTGTAGGGAAGTCGAGTCAACGTGCTGAGCAGCTCTACAATGCTCACATGCAGTTTGAGCAGGTGTGTACCAGTGCTTTTTTGTCGTTTTTTAGTGGTAGCATGAAAACTGCTTCTCCTTCCTTTGTGGCCTACGAAAGTGCACAAGTACTTTCCCTGCTGTCCTACCCGTCATTGTTGTCCGGAATTTCACTTTTGCCTGAATCAGCTTTGACAATTGTTTTGCATATTTGAAAAATCACCTCCGGATTGTACAGTAGATGTGCTACCTCATGAAATGTTAATCAAAATTCCGAACTGTGTTTTCGAGTGGAGGAGATTAGGCTTGTAATATAAATTGCCGTGCAGCATAATCAAAGGTATCGCAGCCAGCCGGCTTTTAAACGAGCTTTCTTCCGGTTCTCTGTCTAGGTAAAAATGTATAATGCATTTTCCCATGGATTTTCGATGGCCTTACAAATTCAAAAGTGTTTTATAGAAAACATGCAGAAATATTTTTTTAATTTTTCGGTAGAAGAGCATATACTTGAGGAAGGGGTATCTTTTAATTTTTTAAAAAGCTTCTATTTATGTGATTTTTTGAAGAAAATTCATTTAAATGTACATTAATAAAACTGTGTGGCCGCTGGTGGGGCTGGACAGGGAGCCACAAGGTGGATCGGGATGAGAGAGAGTTCCGTAACCGATCGGTACGCGTTTATCAACGCATGGCAATATTCCCAAATCTAAAAAGGCAAGACAGTGAGCCCGTGGCGCAGTAGGTTAGAGCGCTGGCTTTGTAAACTTACAGGTCGCGGGTTCGAGCCTCGGGTAATGCACCACCCGGGGTTGAGTATGAGTGGCTGATGACGGCTACTGAGACAGCAATTACCATTCCAGTCTCTCTTGTCCCTGTCGACATATTTCATTAGCTGGAATCCTTGCCTGCAGACCTACAGGCAGGCGGTGCAGGCTAGTTCGAAGTACTGCTCATTCTGGTAGCCTTTGATGTATGTTAAATTTCAGACAACCCCACGACTAAGAAAGGATGAAGTGTCACATCTTTCGTCTCAGTAAATAACCAGGTACCTGTGGACATCGTCGACTCCAGCGAAGCCGGCTTCCCTGGGAAGGAGCGCGTTAAATGGAATCGGGCGTCGGCAGGAACATATCGACGTAGGTGTTGGATTCCTCATTAGGACTGGAGAAGTGACTTTTCTCCCAAAACAAACCACTGGCTGGTTCTTTGCCACATTGTTTTTTTGTCATGATATGTATTGTCTATATTCCTACGATAACGAGCCTCGACGACGTGAGGAAAGAATCCCAAGGAGACCTTTGTTTTTTTTGGAATATTTTGATGCGCCTGTAGACGCAGGTAACTTCACCTGGGAGGAGTGATTGCCCGGGTTTACTGTAGACCTCCACAGAAACATCGCCCAGCGACCGTTAGCCCCTGGAGGGAGCCAGATTGGATGCAGTTTCGGCCCCGTGTTTCGGGCCTAGCTGGCTTGCATGTCTTGGTAAGAACGGCAGTCTCTGAATTGCCCCTATTAACTCCTAACCCTAGTGTTGCACATCATTTGCAACCACTGACTTCTACTCTTTTGACCTCTTAAGCTATGGCATTCTATGCTGGACTCTTATTAAGTGCAGTGAAATCGGGTGTATATGTGAAGTTCAAGCATACTGTTTGTTTAGTTTACTGTCTCTCGGTTTTATCCCTCAATGTCTCTTTTTAGGTCGCTGCCAACACCCTGACCAATGCGGATAAACTTATTTCGGCCGCGGATGAATTGGCCTCTCAGGCAGAAAATCCCCAGGAAATCCTCAACGTATGTTTTGCTCGATATTCGATTGCTTATTCCTCCAAGTGACGCCAGTATCTCTCGTGGGGTTCCGTAGATCGTGCCGGCCACAGCTCTTCGTTCGCCCCAAAACCCGGTTTAACCTTGAATCGTCGAAAATAGATTGTGCTCGGTGGAGGGACGATTTTTTGTAGTTTCTGCACTAGATATTGACTGCCAACACACCAGCTTAAAGTTTTAGGACTGCGCTGGTGACTGTGGTTGAGCCCTTTCAGGATAGGGGCAAAGTTGCAGTTGATTAATAGTACTTTAACACGAGTTACGAATAATGAATGTACATCTGTCCAAATTTGCTCAGAAAATTAACTTAAAAGCGTCAAATTCATTGGTTTTAGTCTTTAGTCCACTTGCTGAAAAGTGACCATAAAACGTTGCGGAAAGAAATAAGGAAGAAACACAGTACCAACGAATGAGTAGGATTTCTCGGGAAAAGACTACTTTTACTGCAGAGCCTAGTTGTCCGCACAGACCAGGTTTTTCGCTCCGCCTGTGAGTCGCACAGTATCCCTGCCGTTCTTTCACGCACAAGCACTCAAGAGGCACATTTTATGTCAACACTTTACAGCAGGTGTTTCGTAATAGCAACGTGAGGATATTTGTTTTCAGACCTTAAAAACTATTCACATAAACGCACAACTGATCGGCTGCCAGCTGCCAGGAGGCGGCTGAAAACCAGTCGCCAAGATCCTGCTGGTTTGCAATGCTTGAGATGAGTAATAACTCCGCTCCTCGTCACGACAGTAGCGTGATTACGCACGAATCCCAAGGGTTGAAAAGTGGAACAGCAATTTATCGGGCAGCAAATGACCGATCCTGATAAGATAATTTGCAATTTGACTAAAATTCAAATTTAAGCGTTAATGAGTATCAATGGACACCCTAGTAGCAAGCATATATCGAGGCGATAGCGGGGCGATGCAGCTTTTTCGCTATATGTATATTGAATCTATGGTGATTTGTCCGGCGGATGTATATCGAGGCGATATCGAATTTTCGGGATTCTCAAAAACGGCGACAGCTGGTTTATTCCTTTACTTAGCTTAATACCGGCGCCCACCCTTAATCCATTCCTAGTAGCGTTTTTACTCTCCATTTGCGTTGTAACCCTTTTATTATCGCTTAATTTGAACGACCAAATTATAATTATCGGACCGAGCGACCGTCACACTATTAAGCGACCCTCCTTCCACATGCATTAAACGTGTAATGCGAAAGTTTGTTTCATATTAAGCGTATATTGTAAAAAAATAAGAAAAAATATATGTACAAATGCTGAGCGAATTGCTTCACAGGTCATAGGAGGTGTTGAGGCTATCCATCGGCGATGCAGAAGTACCCGGGGGGATCCTGGGACGACGGTCCGCATATGCTGTCTACAATGTACAAATTATTGTTAATGTTCTTAGAGTTATACTTACCGCTGGTTTGCGTTGTACAGTTGTGTTTCTGTATACGCTTTGTCAGTGTATCAAGCGATCGTTTCAGTCGTTTTGTTACAGCTGACTCCAGGTCAGCCAAGGTTGCCTTTCCGTTGGCATTCCATGCCACAAACACCTCTGTTACATAGATCATATATATACATATACATAATCAGGCATACCCATTATCACCTCGTATATTGTCGATCCTAAGAGACCATCTTTGTTTTTCCCACCTTTTAAGTTAATATGTAGACTTATGTCGTCCACAAATAAGGCACATAATACGCGCTTGACGAAGTCATCAATTGTACTTCCGCCAAGGCACGTGAGGAAGGTGATCTAATGTAATTAATAAGGATAAAATGGGATACCTACCAGTTGACCTCTGTAGGAGCGGTCCTCTAATTTTTCATTTAATGCTTTAAAATCCATTGCCGTCCGCACAGGCTGACCTACGGGATTTGCTGGCTAGTGCGGCGGCCAGGGCGGCAGTGGAGGAGGACTGTTGTTGAATGGTCGACTCAAGCTCCTTTATACTGCCGAGCACTCGCCCCATGCTGTTCAAGAGAACCGCTTGGGTCTGTGCTATCCTGGCAGTTCGCTGGCAAAGGAGAATGATCGCTCTCCATTTTTTCTAAGCGCTTATTAAATATTGGCCCTAGTATGTCTTCTGAGAGTTAACAAAACCACTAACCTTCTGGACGTGCTTGCTCCCGTGATTGGAGCGTGTCGAAAGATGTCATCGCACTGTCTTGGTATTGTCTACTGTCCTTGAATTGTGACCAATATTAGATGGGCATAACTTACCGGAAGTGATAGGCAATGACTGGTCAGCTCCAGTTCACTAATGGCATCATCAATAGTTGCTCTGCACGGGCGTTTAGGATTTCTGTTCTGTTGAGAGTTGGCCATGTGGTAGTAGTCTACAAACGCACAGGAAAAAATGGGGATGAAAATTAAAGATGTGAGTGTCCATATATATATATATATATATGAACACTTTCATCCTACCACTGCCACCACTTCTTCCCTGTAGTGCTCGTAAACCATTCACTATAGGGACTGTGCATTTGTAGGGTCCATGCGCACTGTTCGCGAAGGCGAAGGGATAGTCAGTGGTTTTCTAAAAGCTACTAATAATTTCAATTAAGACATAATTACTCTCCAGTTGAAAACAAACGTATTTAGTAAACGATTTAGTGAAGAAGAATACTATTCGTAGACATCCACCCTCATCTGACAGTATATTTTTAACACATACTATGTCGTTGTCAATCCCAATGTACCTATTGGCAGGGGTAATGTCAAAGCAAAAGGCATCTATGATTATACCCTGGTATTGTCTAGTATATTCATAAATAACGGGTACTGGCCCTTCGTTGTGCTCATGAAGCAACTTAGTTGGTGGCAGCCTACGTGAGCCGAATGTAGCTGCCTTGACCTCTCTGAGACGTCTAGCTATCTGCTGCAGACGTCGCGAAGGACTTCTAAGCAGTATCTTGAGGCGGCCGAAATAACTTTCGAAGGGGAAGGTCGAAAAAGAGTCAAGGACACCGTGACGCTCAACGTCATCAGCAATGTGCATCGGGCTAGGCACATTGTATGTCATGCGCTCCTCGCCATATATAGTTGAAAATCTACGGGTGGACAGTTTTAGCAACTCTCTACAATAACCTATGTAAAAATTGTACAAATCTGGCCTAGCCAATAATGATTGTCGGGTAGGATTCCGCCGACATACATTACAAATTGTCTAAACTCAGTCGCCTTCCAGAACTGTAAGTCCAGTAAACGCCTTCCTCGCTGTGAAAACTCAGCCGGAAGGTAAACGTTCATACACCGCACGCGGTCATCTACGGCTTTCACTTCTGTTGCCCTAGATACAGAGGGCGTCAAAGGACTGGTGGATTTAGAACGACGACTTCTGACCCTCAAGCTAAGTAACTTTTTCATCACACCTAAATAAATTAGGTGTAGTGGGTCTAGAGGGAATTTCGATATCAATCCCAAATTACAACTAAGAAACGGAGAGTTGCCAACTCTGTGCTCGTCGTCAGTAGACCAAGAAATCTTCATTTATTCTTTCCCTCTGCCCTTCTTCAAGATAGACGACTTTGCCCATATGTACGCCCACTACTGTGCAACGTTCACACCCATGATAAGCATTCGCGTTCTTAACTTGTTTAACAAAGGCTCTGGCGGGTGCATCACATATCACGGCTTCTACACGAACTCCATTTGGGGAACGGCGGTGTCTTTGCATTGAATTCCATCTTCCTGTAGAGCTCTGATTTCCTTAACGACTGACATGCAGAACTTGTGAATGTCAGAAGGCTTTCCATTACCACAGTATATACCTACCGGAAAAACGATACTACGGAATGGGCGAACAACTCTGCCTAAAATAGGCCACATTTCAGTCTTTGATTTTCTATAAACTGGGAGACCATCTATTGCCAGGTAAACCGAAACTTCCGGTACATCGACGCTTCGTTTACTTTATCACTCGACGCAGTTGCCTTTCCAATCCAACATGCACATATTCCCGACTACTCATAGGGGCTACCTCCAAATTATAGGAGGCACCCAGCAACGTTCTAGGGTCTGCCGGAAGTTCAGGCACGAGAGGCCTAAATATATCCATAACGACTCGCAAATGAGCGTGCGCTATATTGAATCGCAAGGCCCACTCGCAACTTATTAACGTATACATTACCTGCATCTGCATCTTCAGTGCTAACTGACGTGTCGATTTCAGCATCCCCCCGGCTCCGCCGCGACTCCAAAAAGATTAGACGACACGCTAATTTGCGGCACATACGCCTGTGATTCTTCTTCTCTTTCTTCGGAGAAAATATTGCTATTATCAAGCATGCTGCACGACAACTGATCTGCCCTCCACCTTTTACGAACTTCCTCGTCGATTTCACTTAAAATTTGGTCCCCGTATTCGCGTTCTTTCCGACTCCTGTCTAAACATAGTTATCAATAATGTAACAAATAAGGCAGATATAAAAAGATATCAAAATAAACAGAGGGAGGTTGGTCACGTCAAACGTCACACGCGCACGCCGCGAAATAATGGCGTGCATTCACGCGCACGGGAAGTGCTTACGTGACTAAATATTGCCAACCAATCAACAGCCAGATTACGTAAGGGAGGGAACCAATTACATGTTGATGGCTCAAAAAGCGAAAATTCGCTATTCGCGATATCGCCTCGATATACGCTTGCTACTAGGGTAAAAATAGGTTAGGGTATCGCTTAATTCATCGTCTTTGCGTTCTTTCAGATTCCTGTCTAAACATAGTTATCAATAATGCAACAAATGCAAGCAGATATAAATCGATAACAAAATACAGAGAGGGAGGTTTGTCACGTCGCACGCTCACGGTGCGAGATAATGGCGTGCATTGCCGCGCGTAGGAAGTGCCTACGTGACGAAAGACTACCAACCAATCAGCAGCCAGATTACGTCATGTCGATGGCTCTAATGGTGAAAATTCGCTATTTCGATATCGCCTCGGTATACGCTTGCTACTAGGGCAGCAAAAGAACGCCTCGAAATCGGTGAGGCGCCTCTGCCACCCCTGCAGGTCATGGGGATAAGAACTCCCCCCCACCCCGCCCCACAGTCCCCGTAATATAGGTGGAATCGCGCTACATTTTAGGACGGATAATTACTCTAATGTCCATACCCTAGCACTAGCCCAACACTTAACCCGAATCCTAACCTTAAACCCATTTTTAACCATAACCATAACCTTGCCTTGACCTTAACCTTAAAACCAATCCCTAACCCTAATTTCCCTTAAATTTAGCGTAAAGTCATTTGTATTCCGAGCAGCTTCTGGAACCACGTCCTGCCGGGAGGCCACATAAACTATCCATACGTAGCAACGAGACCACCGGTAACAGGTAGCCGTACATACCCTGGATACCGGACACTCCTTTATCGATACCGCAACTCATGTTGGCGTCTGTCCGTCCAGGAAACGGTTTAAATGGCTTCAAACCACGTATTTATTCGTGTGTATCAAGTACCAGTCGCTATATCGAGTTGAGTGCGGTGCACCGAAATCTCGAGAATAAGTAGACGAGACGACAAAATTGTCTCCAACACAAACGCTAAACAATTATCTTTTTGTCGAAACATTTGAAAGGCTACCTATCTTACGCATTCGTTGTACGTATGACGATTGGGGAAACCAGCGCTCCGAAATTGTCAAAATGCGTTTTTATTGCTTTCCCCAAAAACTTACTTGAATTCACCTTATACTTCGTAAGATGCCCGACTCTCTTATGTCCATTTTATAGTTCTCCGACCTTTTAAAATCGTACTCCGAGATCAAATGAAAATGTACAGTCGCAAATTAGCTGCTTGTGTACACTTTGTTTTAACAGTGCACACACCGTGTCGTACGTATTGACGGCGATGCTCTATGGGTACCTTTTATATCAATCTGAGCCTAAATTCGGACCTGGGTAGCCGACTTGGAAAGTTACACGCCGTTGACCACATGTCCGTAATTACGTGCGCTCGTTCAGCTCTGTTGCCTGCGTCACGCGGTTATTGTTCGCGTGCGCCACCGTGTAGTACCACGTCACGTATTGGTCTGTGCGCGTATTGTCCGGGTGATGGTCGTGTGTTTAGCGCAGCTGTACTGCGACAACATGCTAATCAATACTTCGTGCCGTATACCTTCAAGCCTTTGTTGGCATCCCACTACAGCCCATCGCCGATGCCAGTCGGTATTCCAGCGTATCACGTTCTCGTGTGCGTCAGCTTCAACGTTCAACCGTCGTAGTCCGACGATGTCCACCGTGTGCTCTACAACAGGATGGTGCAGGGACGGTGCCTTGCACGTGGATTAGTTTTGAGTTATAGTAGACTTGCGCTGCAGATACCACACCCACTCGTCCCTTATCCGCTTATGCCCAGAGTCAAAAGGTCAGAGTTGGGGTCGGGCGCAGGTGGCTAGCGCGGCCTGAGGCGCTACAGAGGCTGCCACGCCTAAATCAGATCCCATGGATTGGGAGTGCCATAAATGGCAAAAGTGGCTGGTGCGGCGTGAGCCTGCACCTACGCGTGCCACCACAACCCCCGTTCTCAGCATTTGTTATGGGATAACACCTGCCGTACCCTGATCTGGCCTCCGTGTTAGTCCAGTGCATATACCACACGGTCAGTTTAAGGGAACAACTTCAACGTCAGTTCGACCGTTGTAATCCTAAGCTGTTTACCGTATGCTCCACAGGTTGGCAGTGCTGGGACGGTGACTTGCGCGCAAACTAGTTTTAAGTGGTAGTTGACTTACACTGCATCTACCGCACTCTCTTCCCTTACCCACCTCTGTTAGGTGTCAACACATAGTCAAGAAGACCGGAGGTGGAGTCAGGTGCAGATCAATCCTCTCCCTCCCACGGAGATGCGCCAGAAGGTGTCTGGATAATCGCCTCTGAGTCAGACTTTACACGGAAATAGATGTACTGAGCAAGATCAGCTGTAATGTTCCAACGCCATGCGTTCTGCGGACTGACTTTTACAGCCTTCTATTTTGGGCATGGCAGAACTCGGGCTAAATCTGTCTGAAAAGGAAAAATTTGTCACTGATGTGGATTGAGCGTATCAGGAGCTCAATTTCGCCGACATAGTATGGTTGCCAAAAGATCTTCATTGCTGTGGTGGAAGATCCCTTAGCGTTAGGCGTGCGCTGATATATCCAGATTACAGGAAAAAAACTACGGACGATGGGCTAAGTAGTAGCAGTGGACGCAAGCTTTTGGGGTCACTCTTGCAACGTACGGAAGAAACCTCTCCTTCTGTCTGACACTGGTTGTTGTTTCTGGTAGTTTCTGGTGCAACCACTTCTTGTCGGTTACTCTACAAGTCAACCATAATCGTCGCAGCCGATCCTTATAGGCTTTAGTGGATTAATTCAATAGCAGTGTGTCGACACTGAACGTAATCTGCGGGGTGGAGGTCAAGTTTTGACATTACTTAAGGGGAGGGGAAAGGGTTGAGGTCATCCTTGTAAGAAACTGCGCCAAACTTTTTGGTTATCTTGCAAAATACGACTGGGATAACAGTAAAGTGCACACTAGCAAGCGCGCCCCCGTCTAGTATTTCGTCAGGCTTGTTCCTTTTTCAAATCCCAAATGCTCCCGCTAAACTGGAACGTTTCTTCGGTATAAGCATCCACCGCATCCTTCGGCAGCTCGTCTACAGGACTTGATGGTCACTCTTAAACTTCAGTTGCTTGTTTCCTTTTCGACCTCAGGATGACAGATTGCCTCTAAAACTACTCCTCCATATCTGAGAAAAGATTTAGCGTGCTCCATGTTGCCACATTTGTTGAATTTTCCGAAACTAGACTTCGAGGCCCATAAACCAAACAACCACTTTAAAAAAGTGGATGGTCCTGCAAAGTCTTCAACTTTCGGACATCATTGCCATCAGTGCCATTTGATCGTATTAACAGTTGGTTTAGGCATGCACCTGTCTTCGGATTTTGCGAATGTGTATTACTTGTGACATTTGCTGTCGCCTACAACTTTTTAGAGTTGCTGAACCCTGACCTTGGTTTGAGTAAAAAAGGATGAAACCTAAACCAGTTGTTTGGTTTATGGACCTCATCGCAGTTGCCTTTTGAAGGTTGTTGAAGGCCCATAATTATACATGTGACTTGTTTTTCGAGATCCAGAAGTAGCGGAAATCTTAATTTCTCTTCAAGAACACGTGGACTGTTGTTATCTTGGTGATGTCCCTACCTAAGCAACGACTGCGATTCATTAAATGAATGGAAAATAGGTGAGGGTTCCGATACTGAAATAGAGATTACCATAGGTGAGCTAGGGGGTGGGGTGGAGGGTGGAACAGAGAATGGCAGCCAACCTTTTCGGAATCGGACATTTTATATTCATACTTCCCTGTCTCGCATTCATGTGCTGTTTCATCTTAAACTCAGTTCTGGGCACTCCGCCAAAACGTCTGTTTAGTAGACAACCTCCTACTAGTTTATAATATGAGGTGGGCATTTAACATAATTCCCCACCCAAGTATTTATACTGTCCATGTTTCAGCTGAGCCGGACTCTGTCATGTGAGGGTCAATTCTGCTTTCTTATAATTAGGAACACCGACCCCGCCCGTTTGTGCCTGGTGTCCCGAACGCGCGCCAGCTGTGCGGATTTATCGCAAGAAGAGTCGGTTCTAGTCTGGACGCCTAGTTTCCCCACAGACGACCGCCAAAACGCCTCTGCGAATAAACATGATCCCACCTAGCGTAGGACTTTATGGCAATAAAACTGGTCGCTTTTAGCTATTCCCGGTGAAGTATGCATTTCTTATTCATGAATACCCATATGGTCCATACATTTTGAACAGTAGCTTTCCATTCTTGTTCTCGTTTAGTAAGCATCGACAGGAGACCGATGTCCTAGGTCATTATGCATTTTTTATTCTATTTGCAGGAAGCTAATGAACTCCAACGGCGGATAACCACTTTCACTAATGCGGTGGACACTCGCCGTGAGATGTTGGATTTGGCTTGCGGTTTCTATGGCCATGCCAAGGAGGTTCTTACCTGTCTCCATGGTTTCAGTGAGTCCTACAACCCTGGTGAACACTTTCCACCCAATATCGAGGGTGTGGAAGACGAGCTGACAAACTTCCACCAGGATCGCTCCTCACTGGAGGCAGCCATTGAGCAGGTCAACGCTGAAGGCAACGTTCTTATTGGTCGTCTGCAGGATACCGATGAAGTGACGCATTTGCGCTCAATCCTACACCAGGCAAGTCTGGCCAAGTCTTTGTCCAAAAACGCGTCCGCGTATGTTTGTTTGTTTTAAAATCTCTGTTGTGAAGGTTAGGTAGTTACGAGTGAGCTAGCCCTCTTCCAAAGGTTTGCTGGAGGCGGTTTAAAGTAAGGCGTCGCTATTTTAAACCCGTCTAGCTGTTAAAGACGCACCTGCTATTGGGTACTTTTTCCGTCCCTCCCCATTTCCTACGACTGGCATTTTGTGTTGACTTGCGATTAACTGCGGTAGAGCCCTCGATGATTGCATAATTTTCCAATCGATTACAGAGAGCTAAAATTGTGCAGAATTGACCGAAAGTTTTGGATGCATTATAGGATGAGAAAAGAGTACTTAGTATTGAATATAATCCTAAGATAATTCACTTAAAGTTGTATGGTACCTAATGTTGATGCGCTTTTTGAGCCACGTATGCAAACGTCATTTGCATTACGAAATATGCAGTGTGAATGTTTCTTTTGATTTTGAATTCATCTAGAAATTAAATCGTATTCTGCAGAAAACGTGCCGGAAAATTCGTTTATTATACTCATATTTGGAAATGTATGTCATTTCTCCATTTCATACTCTAAGCTGTGAATTTCTGTGACGCTCCCGTAATGATTTGTTTAGCCTGCAATTCCGGGTTTATTAATTTTTCTCATAGAAAATTCAGCGTGATTATCCGGGTGACTTAGGGAAAATACATAGCATGTAACATGCAAACCTACAGAACAGATAAAAGCACACATTGTGCTTAATAATATACAAATATCAGTAAGCTTCTTAAAAATTACAGGGATCCATTTCTTCAACTATAAAAATTTCAGTAAGTTTATTATTCAGTAGACCCAGTTGTGAAAATCTCGGTGGTCTCTGTGGGATTCTAACCTACGACAGCAAGGCTTGCGTATAGCTTAGGCTCTAACCGCCTAAGCTACGAAGCCCCAACTAAGAGGCAGAATTTTAACTGCATTTGACTCAAGTTACCCGCAGCCGTTTTTATAGAAATAGAGTTTGATAGATTATTAAACTCTGTCAAAAAATTTAAAATCTTATTACTAACGATAGATGGGGAGCTCGTTGTGCTTGTTGATATACCGTGAGCCGGAGAACCAAAGGTCAAGTAGCTTGCGACTTACAACTATCACGGCCTGCGAGAATTTCGATATCGTCGAACTGCAACATGTAGCCGGGTTCCGTCAAATGAGTTGAAACTTGCGATTGGCATAATTCCTCTTTGCTACAGCATGTTTGGGTACCCGGGTCAAAAGCAATCCCTAAGTTGACTTTTTTGTTCGATATTGCATTAGAAGAGTTAAATAAAATCAGACCATCGCTTCATGTTATTGTGCATTTCCTTTCCATAAAACATGAAAAAGGTGTGCAATGCTCATGCAGCGATTTTCTCCAATATAAATTTCAAGGATGGCTAGATAGATGACCATTAAAAAGTCGGCAACTTCGACTTAGTAATGTAAGCGCCCAGAAGGTTTGTGATTTGTTTTACGAGCTCGAGCTCTGCCTCCCATAGACATACTCGTTTTGTTCCCAATACCATCAGCGGGCAGAAGTTGTGTTATATATTTTACTATACACGATCTTCTTGCTACCGCAGATCTTTACTCTCCCCCATAACGAAGGTAGTATTGTTACCTTGAGGTATGCATGAAAAGAATAGTCAAGTTCCTTCTTCTAAGTAGAGAAAGAACGGCTCAGTTTTGCCAGCCGCCTCTACTGTAGATATCAAGGGTTTATGAAGTTGATGAGCCATCTAGCAAATTTATTCGCGCCCGCGGTCATTAAGGGCTTTGCCGAAAAAAATGTTGAGTGCGTGAATAAACTGAATGAAGAACTCACCCAGCCGAAAAAACCGTATCGCCAGACGGGATCAAACGGCTAAACTCCCGATTTGCCGTAGGGTGTTTCTGTCGGCTGCCAACACAACCTTATGCTTAACAAAGCGCTACTTTTTAAGTCCTGGACGAGAGGTCGACGGTGTGCTCCCGTTTGACGATGCACATCTTCTGAGTTTTGCATTTTACTCACCTTCCTCAGCCCGTCTGTGTTCTGCTTAAACAAATGAAGTGTGCTTTACCAATCAAATCAGAGTTTCTCTCGTCCGACTTCTAGAGCCTTCAGTGTAGTACATTTCTTTTAATTTTTGCGGTTATTTTTCCCATGTTGATTCGGATTGCAGATCGCCTAAATACAGGCTTTAAACGTTTTGTCATACACAGTAAACATCGACCTCTTCAGTTACAAGCTTAAATCTGCCATTAGGAAGAAGCCTCATGCCTTGACAACACACCCATCGTTTTAGCCCGTAAGAACATGGAATCAGTAAAAATTTTTCGTCCTAACGTTAATTTCAACTTTTCTCTGAACTTCTGTCATATGAGAGAGCTATTTATTAAGGTCAATTCTCCTTTGACCAAACATCCGGCATTTTTGGTAATCGGCAGAAAATTCGGAACAAAATGAAATGCTCCCCTATGTCAGCTATTTTTCACCTAGTTACTCATGGTTAAGCGCAGCAGTCTTTCGTCTCCCCAGTCTAGCGGACGCTTTGCACAGTTTTCGGTGCTCCTATAGCGTGATTCCTATCTTTATTTTTGTACATACTTCATCATAACATTTAAAATGTTGTTATAAGATTTTTATGCTGAATTGGATCCCAGTGATGAAGCGGCGTCACGATATTTCCGACCTGGTGTCTTAGTGGAACTAGGATTTTGTCGTACTTGCGATGGGCCGGTGATGTTCATGGGCAAGAAGGTCCGTAGACAGCATGCGTCGGTATAGAAGCGCAGAAGGGTTGCCAGTATGTTGTATCAGTAAGAAAGAGGAATGAATTCTTCCATTATTGGGATTTTAACGGAAGACTGCACTGTAATTTAAGCGCTGTAAAGTGTGTTATCTCCGGATCAACAGAGTGCCACTGGAAGAAGTGTCAAATCTTACAGGTACATCCCCAAGTACTATGATTGACTGGTTCAATTACTGTTAGGAAGTCTGCTCGAAAATGGTATCTGTCGCCAAGAGAGGGAAACTGAATAAAACACCGAAAAACCCGATACAAATCGACGCGACTAGATTTCCAGGGCGCCGTAACTACATTCATGGCCGTTTTTAGATGGAGATGAACCTGCCGAAGAAAATGATGGCACGGCTCATGCATCGATTATCCATGGATCATGGGATTGTGTTCCGGGCACCGATGTTTGGTACCTCTACATGCAAAAGCGAAATGCAGCGACGTTGATCCCTGTAATTGAACGTAAATGATTCAACGATACATTGTGACGAAAGGCTAGCTTACCAGCTACTTAACCAGACTAGGTACGATTGCAAAACTGTCAATCGCCAGAAAAATTACGGTGATCCGAATACAGGTGTGCACACCCAGCAAATCGAGAGGACTTAGTTTGACGGTAAGACCGAGATTTGGAAGAAAAATCGCAGAATTGCACAACATTTTCTTCAGGGCACTTGGATATACACTGCCGGTGTTTTTTGAAAGGAGATGGAGACCACTTTGTAGGAACCCTATGGGATATTGAAGAAGTATTTTGTCTAGTTTTTGTTTGATTCGAATTTTATTTTTACAATATAGACGGCATATTTAAAACCTTATTTTGACCAGTACGTATTACGGTCTGAATCAAGCTATAGTAGAACCCACTTTTCTTTTTTGTTGGCAGGTGCACTCAATAATCTGGTCACAATGGTCATTGGCATACTCAGATACTTTATACCGTTCTTAAGAATTCCGTATTTTTTGAGTTGCCGGACGCCTTCATTTAGCTCAGGCTTCTAATAGCGATCGCCTATAGTGTAAGCGGATGATTTGACAGAGGGCTCTAGACCTTTGCAGCTTATGGCCTGTCCATTTTTTGTTTCCTATGTGCCTTTAGTTGACCAGCGGCAAAATCGGTTTGGGTGGGCCGCCACGGTCAGCCTTCAAATAAAAAGCCACTGGGGGTGCCTTCTGCTGCTGATCGCAAGACTGGACATGTTTGCGCATTTGCATCTGTTGGTGGTCCGAGGTAGTTGATCCTGCATAGGAATGCAGGATCGCACCCGCCGCTTTGTCTCATCCCTCGTTTCCCATAAGTATTATTTAGTTTAGATGGCTTATGCTACCAAAATGTAACAGGTTTTTTATGCTGTTCACGGGTGGCACTGAGTTTCCGGAAAGGCAGTGCCTAGCCAATAAGCTAGCACAACTAGAAATATCGCAGTGATGAACCCATTTGATTAAAATCTCCCTCCCCTCAAGGAAATTCTGACTGTTGCTTTTTGTGACAGGGGTTGCTAATATGCCTCCCCCCGCCGCCAGGACACGAGAACATGAACCACCAGCAATACAGGTGGTTTTGCGCTAAACTCCAGGGAAATAAGAATTAGGGTTGCGACAAAGCTGGAGTCAAGATGAGTTTGATGGTAAAGGTTTGAGTTGGGTTTAGGAAACGGGAATATTTACCCTTCCTGGAATTTAGCGCAAGGCCACCTGTATTACGGGGGGAAGGGGGTTAGCACATTAACGATTCTGACCGGTCTTATTTACTCGCTCGAGTAGGAGAAATTCGATGATTTTAAAGCCCAAGTGAACTAATCCCCCAAGCCAGTTAGGGTAATACGCTCGCATTTTGCAGAGCTTGACAAAGTCTTATTAGTATTTCATGACGAAATTGGAACAGTAGAAAGTATGTGTACGGAAAGTACAGAGGTTCCATTTAAACGTTGTCAGCTGGTTGCAGTGCCCGGACAGTCATCCAACAATATTGGCTCCAAAAGAGGATCAGTGACCACAAAAGCCGTGGTTCTGGGATGAAATTAGTGAGACCCTAAGTGTTCAACCACGTAGTTCGATAGTGAAGGCTGCGTTGTTTCGGTAAATGTAATCGCGACCGTACAGGCTTGTGGTATGCACTAAACGTAGTACTTATACCAGGTAATCCCTCACTCCCGACGTCGTCATCATTCGACCTGACCTGGACTTCGACTGGTCCAAGGAGAGGCCTTGAAAAATGGGATGAAGTCGATCACGACGTAAATTCCCCATGCCCAACCGGCGCCTGCCTTCCTCGTTAAATGCTCTGACATTCTTCCGAACTATCACGACGTGCCAAGATGATTTGCCTTGATCTTCCTTCTTTGAGGTTGGTCAGTTTGCAATAGGTCCTCTTTACCGTGGCCCTGCTGACAAATCTCCTCAGTATGATTTTAACTTTTTGGAAATTTTTTGTGTGTTCCTGGAGGGACCAGCACGTCTTCGGTACGCGTAGACTAAGCTCAGTCGGTCACTGTGCTCACGTCCACCAACGGTCTGCTTGATTTTGCCTTCGCATTATAATATGGGGAGTTTCGGCATCGAAAATGAACTAGATGTTTAGGAGGTCTCCCTCACTAGATTGATACCAGTGTGAGTCATTACTGCAAGAGTGGAGGACTAAGACTTACTACAATGGATCGGATTCTGGAAATTGGAACGCCCATCATCAGTGTTATCATTCTTCACTCTTGCTGCGTTTCTCCACAGGTTGCCTCCGAGAAGGCTGCGGCATGGAGTCTGTTGACAGAACGCCAGTTGCGTCTGGATCTCTGCATGCAATTGCGTTTATTTGAGGCCGATGTACACCAGTCGCTGGAGAAGCTGCGCCGTGAAGTGCCAGCCATTGCCTTCGCCACCAGTTCTACCCCCTCCTCTACCACGGTGGGTACAGCCGGCGCCTCTGAGTCGGGCTCCACGACCTCGGCGACCTCCGCTTCGACTCCGCAACAGGAACTTTCCTGGGTTGTGGACCCACGTTTAGCGCCCAGCATCGCTGCCTTGGAGGAGGTGAACACCTCTTGTCTGAATGCCCTGCCTACTGTGGAGGAAGTGCTGAACAAGGGTAGCGAACTGTTTCGCGCTTTCGAATCCGTTGGGGTCAACTTCCCCGCAGGTTCGTCTCCTAACTACCATTCTACGACAGCAAATCGTTGTGAGCCTATTCTGAAACTCTTTCCTCAAGATTTTGCCTTAAGTTCGGTTCGCTCTAACTCTGAGTGTAATTGTAGGAGTCAAAATACCTTTGGGGAGAAGGTTACAGCAAAATGACTCTTGACACTACTGCTGCATCTTGACACCTAGTGTTTTTGTAGGAAGTAGACAATTTCTACTACTACGTGGACAATGTTATTTTACTTTCCTTTCACGAGCGATTACTCAGTTGTTAACAGCAGCGGCGTCTTCAGTGGCCGCTGTAGTGGTCGTGGTCATGCTGATGATGATGATGACGATGGTCGTAATTGGGGCGAAGGTGGTGATATGTGACTTGCAAGACAACAAGCGCGATATGTTGTCAACGTTCATGCTGCTTCGACCAAAGTTGCTCTTTTTTGGAATACTATCCATTCGAATTGTAGACTACCTTGCTCGAGTAATGTTGGAAGCCAGTTTTTATCCACTCCGCTAATTGTCTTCAGCTGTCCGCCTCAACTCAAGTGCCTGCGTAGCTTCTGTCCAGGGGGATTAAATGTCCGGCAATTTCTCCCATTGATCGGTGCCGAAAGTCGCCTGGGTATTTGAATTGGTCATTGAGAAGCTCTCAACTGCATGGGTCTGTTCCTGGCCGAATGTTTCTTTGTTTGTTGGAGACGCGTTCTGAGGTACCAATTAGGAGATTGGAGTGCAAGAACCATCGATAAGAACCCTTCCGTCTCTTCCAGTCGGACGGACTCATAGACTGGTTTGTGTTTAAGATCTGAAACCTGTTCGTTTTCTCGGTAGTCTTAACGCACTCTTACGTTTGAGCGGTATGGAAGCTTGCTGTCGCACAACACAAGTGTGAATTTCGGATCTCACTGCGGCCGGCGGCATCTGCTACAAAGTAACACTTGCAGAGAAGAGTAATTTTATTCGCCCGAAGTTGCGGACCTGCCGTCAAAACTAATGAGGCGGAGACAGCAGAAGCTCGATGTGGCCGTCGCACAGTACTGCGGGATTTATAGGAGGAAGTTGTCACGCAACCACACTCTAACCACAGTTAGCGTCTCCTTCAGTTATAGCAGACATCCGTACATGATCTAATAGTGACTTGGTCGTCCGCACCTGAATTGCTAATCTGCGCGATTTTATCACCGATGTTGGTGGTGGCTAACGTTGGCTTTACTTTACGTGTCGCCCTCCACTAACAAGCTTCTACCGTTCTCGCTAGTTAATTTATAACGTCTGGTGTTCTCTTGGCCAATCTTTTTGACATTGGTTGCGAATCTTTGAGTGGCAATCCTGAAAGAGCACACGGACCGTTTATATGTTGTCCAATGTCATCCGAAAACAGCAAAATTGGTACACTCAGGGACCATCTGAGAAATTAGCTTCTTTCGCACTGATACCTCTTCTCTTGAACTATTCCTGACCTTTCTAACGACTGATATGACCAGATAATTACGGTTGTATTCCAAGTGGAAATTTGAGCCACTGAATATTTATCCAGCTCGTCTTCCGCCGTGGTCGTATTCGCGCATATGCGGCGTTTCGTGGTCGTTGACTCCCTCCTGACATAAAAGTAATTGTGAACGCTCGAGGCGACACGTGAGACCTCACGTCTATTTTTCATGTTTCTTATGTAGGCGGCCCTGGCTCCAGTGACTCCGGCGTTGGTGACAGCTCGGAGACCGCATTTGAGCGCCTACAACGCCTCATTGCCGAACTAGCTGATTCCGTTAATGTCGTTGACGATATCAGTGAGCGTGTCAGTGGGGAACTGGACTGGCGCCGCCTTCAACTCCAGAGCTATCAGGTGCGTCTTCTCTACCCAGCTCTACCAACCAAAAAACCATTTTGTAGTTAACTTGCCTTCTTCCTGTTGTTGCACCGTTACCTTCATACGACAGTAAATTTTCTGGTTTTCTACGATTGCCCTGCCTCTTGTAGGTTCTTCAGTGGATAAGCCAGTGTGAGAACGTCCTCTACCAGACATCTGTCATACCGACCAGTTTGTCGGAGGCGGAGGCTCTGAAGACGGACCACGAGAACTTCCAGCCAGTTCTCAATGAGGCTCACCCACAGGCTGTGCAGTGTGCGGCGCGGGCCAGCTACCTGCTGCAGCTTGTGGGCAGTGATCACCCTCGACGCTCCGACCTGCAGTCAGTGGCCGAAACTGTGGCCAACCGATGGCAGAAGTTGGTGTATGCAGCGGAGGAGCAACACAAGCTCCTGTTAGCGGCCACCAACTGGTAAGCGTCTTTCCTCCGCTTCAAACTGCTCCACGTGTGAATGGTCAATAGTGTTCCTTGAGACTGCTTCCAGCGGGCTAGGTTGAGCAGGTTACCTTTGGTGCAGCTCCTGCTTTCGATTTTGGCGTAATTGCTCATACTTCCGTCAATTTAGAGCGCAATGCACATTTCTGGATATGCGTGAAAAAGTAACACGAGTTTCTGTCTACTAGTCGGAGTTTTCAAAAGCGCACATATTTTGACTACAAAAAGCCTTATTACTATTGGTCTTGGTGCAAGCGCGAATCCCCACGGTACTTGAAATTGTGCTGCTGGTTTTGCATTCCAACAGTTTGTTCGTCTTCATTAACTATGACATTATCAGCTTATAATTTTTGTGGTAACTGGAGTGCTCTAATTGTCAGCGTTACAGTGATTTCGGCTGTTTTCGATAAGCTCTGTCCTAGCCGTACATGTGCAACAGCTGTTAATGCTGCTGGTTTGGGGCTAATCACGGTGAAAGGTTGGAGTTTGCCTGAACCTTAAACAGTGGGGACAACTCTGAAGGCGGGGTCGTAGTAGAGGGTGGCGAAGAAATATGTACTAGCTTTTGCAGCATGAATGAATCCAACTTTCGCAGATATTAACTCAAATTCTCCGCCTTTTATTTCCGTTTTGATGCCTCAAATGCCTCAGAGTTTCCTACTGTGGCTTTTGTGTCACTCATGCATGTAAGGTCAGAGCTGCCTGATACCTATAGTGGCGACCTGGTCGTTTGTGGCACACAAACTGGTAGTTCGACCATTTTCCAACGATGTCCACCGTATGCTTCGCAGCAGGGTCTTGCAGGGATGGTGACTGATGCTGGATTGTAGTGGGAACGTACTTTTAATGTGTCTACCTCACTCTGTTCCACTCCCCCACCCGCACCCGGTGTCAAAATAGAGTCAAGAGAACCGGAGGGGGGATAGAGCACAGGCCCACACACGTTGGTCCACCACAAACAAGAACACAACAACACAAGGGAGTGGCGGCTCGGGTCCCAGCTCAGTCGGAGTACCATAAAGGCCGCATTAAGAAGGAACCATTGCAGTCAGTGCGCCAGTCAGCCACTCCGCACAAAAACACACACTGGACTGACCGCGTGGTTCGAGTTTTCCCCGTCAGTTGGCAACCTTCCAAGCCGCTGCTTTTAGCTCACCGTGGTAGTTTCAAGCGCGTCAGATTGTTTATAGTGAGGAAATGCGCTGAGCTGTCGACCTCACTCTCTCCCTCACCCCACAATCAGACCGCCATCCGAGCCAGTTAGCTGTCTAGTGTGGAAGTGGGTGCAGTGGATGGCAGGGCCGGCAAATCCATCTTCGCGCGCTGCTGCACAGTCTGGCCCCCCTTGACACTCACACCAGGGTTACCAAAGACGGGCTCTTAAGCTCTGTCAGCAATTACGCCGAAGCCCATCTCCGTTCGTTTTAACAAGGTGGACGAGGAAAGAGAGAGAGAGAGAGAGAGAGAGAGAGAGAGAGAGGCAGATACTTCGAACGTCTGCCTCACTATAAACGTTCAAGTCACCAGTGCCATGTCCAGTCTGCGGGGCACCCGGCAGGCGTCATTTCTTGCGGCGGTTGAACCTTCACCTCGCCTCAAACGCCGCATTATTTTGGGAGCCGGTGTGCTCTGTTGGTTTAATAGGTATAGTTCTGTATACTGAGGTAGTTGGAGTGCTGTGGCAACAGCATTATTTCCACAAGAGGCGTCGACTTTCACTGGCAGACTTGGTATTGTGCACCAGTGAGTATGCAACAAAGGTCACATTAACAAGGAGCGCTTTCAGTCTGACCCTCGTTGACCGATTTACCGCGTCAGCTGGCCACTTTCGACGCGTCCTGACAATTTTAACCACTTCTGCATTTATTATAGTGCGCCATGTACCGCATGAGGAGGGTGATTATAGGTGCATCAGTCTCAGTCCAAGGCCGCCCTCTCCCTCGTCGACCTTTTCCAATTTATTTATGTTTTCCTTGTGTCCCGTCCAGGTATAAGACCTCAGAACAAGTAATCTCCGTCCTGCGTTCCCTGGAGAAGGAGTACCGACGTGACAAGGACTGGTGTCACAGCGAGAAGGCTATGAGCAGCGGAAATATCAAAATCTACCTGGATCACCAGCTGTCCAAGCACGGAGAGCAGAAAGAGGCCTTCCTAAAGGCTTGCATTTTAGCAAGGTGGGTTATTTACTCCAGCCACCCCCCACGTATTACGCTGCATTATCGCGTCTTCGGTGCTTTTACCGTCACTACAACTTCCGAGCACGTGAGCGTAGTGTTGAAAATTTTCCAAATTCCGCTATTGATCTACGAAATTGTACGCGGACTGATCTGTTTTCGAAATTTCCCAGCTAGGAAAAACTATTCACCAGGTACTTTGGCAGTGAAGACAGCAAGATTTAAGACAGATGAAAGATGTGGCAACCTTCTGAAATGCACCCTTGAGCCAATGGTTTTCTGGCTGCCCACACTGAGTGATTTTGCATCATTTTCCTAGTTTACTCCTGGGAATTATTAGCCGAAGAAACAATTAAGACCTTTCTGGCCGTTTCAAATCTATTTTTCGGCATCAGCAGCTAGCCTGGGCGACCCGTGGTTTTGACCTGGGTCCAGTTAATGTCCGATACTAACTCTCAGCTAAATGAGCAGGGGCGCTTAACTTAACTGCTAGGGTGATAGGTACAGTTGAAAACTGGACTCAGGTTAAAACATTTTTCTTTCTGCTTAGGATATAACTGGAAAGCGATGGCCAATGGATCTAGAGTCATCATGAAATTGTATGCTGTCTTTCTTGGTAATATTTACTGATCGTGTTTTCCTAGGCGACCACCTGCGAACTCTAGGCAAATAGCATGCCCGCATTTCGTCCTGCATTCCGACCAAACCGATGAACAGCGCTCTTTGTTTCCAATTCATTTGCATCTTGAAGGTTTCTGAGTATACTCCTGCCTATTTTCTTGTATGGCTGGCCTAGTAAAGTGTTCTAACTCAGGACACACATAATGTTGCGGTGTAGAAGGCAGATTTAGACATGGCTTTGTAACTAAGTGCTGTTACACGGCTTCCAGACAGAATCATCCCTGAGCGCAATATGACATTTTTGAGGATCAATTCGTTTTCCGAATTCTCGGACGTGTACTCGATTTTGTCTCCTTCCCCTGCGGTAGGAGTAAGAAGGCTGTTTATTTCATCCTTTGTAGTGTAAACCGATAACGGTCTCATGTCGCTTCTCCTTAGGACTCGTTGTAGCCGGAACCCCGTCTTGTTTTCTGGTAGTCTGTTCCTACTCTCGTCTTCCCTTCGGTTGGCAGCTTGCACCGTCAAAGGACAATGGTGACTGTCATTATGTATTCTTATTTTTCGCGTGCATTTCAGGCGGACCTCAGACCTTTTCGTAAAGTACCTCCACCGCCAACCGCCCACCACCGAGGGTCGTGCAGATGTGGAGGAACGCATCCGCACTGCAATGGCCGAGCTTATGACCAAGGAGCAGGCTGTTCTCGAGGCTTGGGCGGCTCAACGACGGCGTCTAGACGACTGCGTAAATTATATCTGTTTTGAGGTAAGCACTCCCAAAGTCTTCCTCTGCGCACCTTCTCACACCATGCATGCTTTTTGAGCACCCCCCCCCCCTTTTCCCTTCTACCAAACCACCCAATCGACGAAATCCTTCTTTTTCCACCGAACTCAGCGTGACATCAGGGACTTGGCGTCTCGCATTCTACAGAGCGTCTCTTCAGGTACCCCTGCTGACGTTGACGCTACCAACGAGCCGCTCCCCTCATTGACTCCACAGTCACCGTTGTACGGTGAGGTTAAACGGACTTGCCACAAGCTGTCGGTCCTAATCGAGATGGGTGGCCTGCACGTTCCCTACCTCACTGCGTTGCATACTCGCCTGCAGACCTGCATCACACCACCCTCCCGACCTTCGGCCACGTCTGCCGCAGTTGGTGACACGAGCGAATCCTCTCTGATCGCCAAGATGCGTACCACCAGCATCGGTGGCTCCAACCGGTAGGCCCCTTGCGTCTGTCTTTATTTTCGGGGATTAATTTTGGCCTCAGCAGGTAACAACTTTGTGTCTTTAAATGTTCCCGATAAAGACAGTGGATACTAAAGTAGACATTTCCTGCCACCAGTATCCATTTGCCCTGTTCGGTGTCGCGATCAGGAGAAGGCAGTGAACACCACTCACATGCGTCTTTTAATATTTTCAAGCTTAGACTTGTACTCGTAACCTAATTAAAAGAGCGTTCGACTTTGGTTGTCCGATATGCAACCAACTGACGTTCAAACCTCAGTCGCCGGCTTGAGGTCAGGGCTCAGAAGTTAGGCCTTAACTGCCCATTCCAGTGTCCATTAAAATATTCACCGCCAGTCAATGCTCGGGACACGCAGCTGAAATGCTTATTGTAAAAACCCATTTCCGTTCTTAAATTAGGATAGATCAGCGAACGTCACTGACATTTAATAGCATTGTGTTCCTTAAGGCCTTATTGGCATCTTGTGACATAAAAAACATATTCACGCCGCTTTCTCGAAATATACGTGAAGGCGCTTTCCTTCCACGAGAAGCCAATGCTGCTCGCGTTTCGCTACTTCGGTCACTAGCCTCACGCTCATAAGATAAACTTTTTAAGAATTCGGGATGCTGTAGATATAACCATATGTTCCTTGCTGACTGTATTCAATTTAGAAGAGTCGTTATAGCAACATCTTCCGCGGTTGTCACAGCTCCTTGGGATAAAAATCGAAATTCTGGAGACTTAGTTCTTATCCATGGCATTTGCTGTTGTGGTTGTTGAGCAGGAACTTGCCTTTCTCAGCACAACTGTCCTTCAGCATGTCCAACCACAGTGCGCGAACCATAACCCTCACAGCTTCCAGAAACCCGTTTAAATCGTGGGACTCATTGGACAATGGCTGTGTGGGACTATTTGTTAAGGAGATGGTTTCTATTAGTTCCCCTCCCCAACAAGTGAAGTTACCGTCAGCTATGTTTGTATGCCAGAATTATGCTGGACGGCATTTTATGACTTATCCTATGCTGATGCGCTATCACCATATCGTATTGCCTCCATGACCCCTGTGACCTTTTCACCGGTACCTGATCTGCCAGGTTGTTACCAAACCACTCCCGAAGGTATTACCGCTGACAATTTTGTCACACCCAAGTATTCCACAGTTAACCTCAATAGAAGACCATTTCACTGTCCTCCAGCCCTGGTCGCCCCGGCCGGTTAGAGTAGCAGGCAGATCCCGTCTTCCCGAGCCGATGGCAACTGAAAATTACATATAAATAATGTGATCGCTCGTTTAGTTTACTTAGCGAAAGTTTTAAAATGAACTCAAGCCGTATTGAACAAAGCCATGCCTATGGAGCGTAAGTCACTCTACTGAAGTGGTCGCCGATTCTTTGACTTTTTATTTTTTGTTGAGCATCAGTGGCGTTGTTGGAAATGCTGTAAGCCTTCTTTCTTTCTCTTGTTTGAGTGATAGAATAAACGCACAGCTCCGAAGGTTCTTGTTACCTATGCCTATCCTCATTAAATTTGTCCTTAATGGTACATGCGCATGCTGGATTGCTGTAAATGGTTTGTTTATATCTCTTTTACGTGTGTGTTGACGGATAGGTCATAATCCGTGCATACGAGAGCAACTTTGAGCCTTGGTGGTGGTCGTTCCGTGGTTGCAAGCACCCAGAAGTTTGTTGTTCAGTCGTTGCTGGAGACGAGGGGACCTTTTCAAACACTTTCTGAAGCTTCTCTGTTGGGAATGAACACAGTTACTGTGCAGTGCTTTTGATACAACGGGTTTCACTAATTTCACGACCAAACTGATATGCTCATCAGCGCAGATTGTTTAGAAACTCATGAACTTGATCGGTAGGCCACGTTACACCTCTCCATGACACATAAAAAGTCTAATCAAACCTGTTCAACGTGATCTCCTGGTATTAATCTTACCAGTCCCAGCCTTAGTCGGTGTAAGGGGGATAAGCTTAGACCTTGGCCTCTCTAGAGCTTTTGGGCAACAGTCATGTGCTTCTGTTCTCTAAGTCACTTTGATGCCTGATTCCGCTTCTTTTCCATATCGCATAAGCACCTCTGTCTCGAGTACGGGCAGCTACGGCAGTGGAACAGCCACATCAACGTCCGAGGACACAGCAACCGCAGCCGTGACCGTTGCGCTGACTGAAGAGCAGCGCAAACAAATCAGTCGCAGGGAAAATCTCTTGCGTGAACTGGTCGCAACCGAGCGTAGCTACGTGGTCGCGCTGCGCACCTGCCTAGAGACTTTCCGTGTCGGAACCTTCAATCCACCGGTTGGAACCCACGTAAGTCCGTTTTCCTTCATGATTTATTTTTTTACATCGGGTTCGAGGTCATCTACGACCAACTGCGCTTTCAATGTTTACGAGTACCCACCCATTCGGAGGGTGAGATGTCTCACTTCTGTGAAACCGGTATAAATTTCAATTGGCGTCGTCTGTCTGTGACTGTCGGCTTCAATGTATTTGCTTATGTTGCAATATATCAGTAATTTGATCTGAATGTGTGCCGGCTTCGACTTATGTTTGTATCTTAGGTTTTTTCGAAAGGCCACTGTTCTCCATGTCTCATGGAAGTGAGTAGCTGCTGTATGGAGTTCGTTTATTTTACTAGCGAGCACTAATCCTACTATGGTGAGCTGAGAGCAAGCAGTACCGTTTATTGCGCTTATTTTGCCGTTGGAGAATTGCTCGCGGACCTTGCGGTGCAATTAGTCTTTTTATTCTCTATGCAAATTTACAGTTCCAGACTTAGGCTAAGAAGCTTACGTGCAGTTGCGGCCTCTGCCAAGTCAGTTAGTTCGACTAGACCCTTTCCTTTTGGAACCTGAGTCTGTTGGGTTTTTCTCCAGACATTATATTTTCATGTCCCCCTTCATTTGCGATCTCTACGTGTACCATCGCATCCCACATGCGCACAAGTGGATGAAGATAATTATCAGCAATTACAACGAGGCAGGTTGAGAGACGAGTATTTGTGCGGCACGCGTATATAGAGGGCAAATACCGCCTCAACCGCTGCGTCCGACCTTATTTCCAGTTGGTTAATCTTAGTTTTGCTTCTTGACCTCAATAAGAGCTAGGAGGGCGAGAGATCGACTTAGCGCGACTTTTTCACTGTAATCAAAACGAAGCGTCTGTAAATTATCGCAATACCTTCACAGTAATTGTTTGGCTTATTAGCCGTCGTCAGTCAGGCTTACACAACCCCAGGATTGCATGACTTGTGATTCAAAATCACCGTCTTTGCTCGTTATTAAATCAAGCCCAGAAAACCGGAGGCGCGAGCGGTCGCAATTGACTGGTGAGGCGTGCCACTACATCCCCATATGCGGCATTTGTTATGGTTGCCCCTCCTCACTAACGAATACGGTGCCCTGATCTAGCCCCCGATCGAGAATGCAATTCCAAAATAAATTACTTTAACTTTGAGACTAAAAGCAGGTATCGATGGTTTCTTCCAGCACTTGTGCATCGCGCCTGAAGCCGGGGGAAGGGGGACGGGAAAAGAATTGTCTGGTCAGCCGCTGCTGCATTGCCACGGGATCGTGGTTAAAATAGCAGAAGCAAATAAGGCGGATGATGCGTAAATGTTCCTCGCCATAAACCAATTTACGAATTGCAGATAAAGGAAGATCGAGTTTCACACAACAGGTGGGGCTTCCTCGTAGCGCAGGTCGTGCAGAGCATTCGACACAACTTCAACAGATCGATGGTTCCAGTATCCGTCCCAGAATGCTGGTTTTCTGGGTGTGTAGGTTCGTATTTTTATAGCCTGTCCAGTCTTAGGGTTATTACTACTTAATTCGCGTACAATTTGTTACTGTTTCATCGAACGCGACACGTGAAGTGCTGCGTTTACGTCTGTGGCTACATACAAAACTTTGTAGGTTTTTTTGCCTCGCTATTCTTGTGGGCTTGCGTCTCCATCTCCTCCACTACTTCCCTTCGGCTCGGTTCCTGCCGTCAGAATGTTTTTTCGTGTGTTGCTGTCTTAGCAGCTCATTACACCAAACCTGATCAGGTAAAGTGTGCGGTTTGGCCAATTGCGCGCACCCTCACATTTTTCGTTTTGCCATTTGGCGGCTTCTTTACCCGACTGACCTTTATCTAACATTGTGCGCTCTAATTTGTGTTCCTGCTGACCGATAACATGTAGGGTCTAGTCTGCTGCCTTGCTCGTGTGCGTGTCTGATTGGCTCTTATTGGTGTTATCACGCGCCTAATTCTCCCCTTTTGGGTGACATTTACAGCAAGCCGACCTTTTCCTGCCCTGGTATCCCACCGGCGCAGCTAGTTCTCGTTACTTGTTTCGTTGATAGGGCAGTACTGGCCTCTTGCTCGTGTTATTGATGTTAACGGCCATCGCGTGACCCTGACTTGCACATGTCGTGTAGACCGTCGTTCAGTGGCCCGACGACCCCAAGAATTACCACTTAACAGTCTCGATCACAACTGCGGCGTATTCTGCCACCTCAAGTTCGCTCCCCCTTCCCCTTATTAGTCTAACTTGATATAATTGCCAACGAGGTCGTATGTAGGGACTATTTTTCTTTTCCACAATTTCTCTAACCTTCCTTCTCTTCTCACGCCCCAGCAACTGTCGGAAGTTGTCGCAGTCATTTTTTGCCTAGCTCTCGGGCTCAGCGATCTCACTATGTCGTCATCTTTAAATCCTGACCTCTCACCCTGAATGTTTGACTCTTGTTACCGTCTTTAAGTATGAACTTAATTCACCGCGCACGCCTTGGTATCCACAGAGAGAGAGAGAGAGAGAGAGAGAGAGAGAGAGAAAGCAAACTGGTTACTGCGTTTGTTACGCCCTCCGGACGATCGATCATTTGTCGGACACACACAACTCCCCGAGGAGTAAAAGCCACAGTTGGCAAATACGAATTTGAGATTCTTCATCAGCACTCCTGTGCAGTTAATAAACGTGACGACAGTGTAACGGAAGCGAGAAAATAACCAATGGCAAGGGTCATGATGGTCGATGGTGTTTAGATATGCCGAACAATGTGGGGGATATCATGTAGTTCTGACGCGTGGGAGACGGGACGGGTGTCAGTGTCTCTGTCCCTTCGCTCTGCGGCGGCATGTTTGGGATTCAGCTTGGACAAGCGCAGCTGAAAGTGCCTTCATGAACACGTGCGAGCATAAAATCGGATTGCTCAGCCGTATGGACACTGCCTCTGCTATCACATGAACCCGCCGGCGTAGCAATCTGGGTTGTGCATGACTTAAAGGGCTTCGATGACGTCTGCTGGGTGGCCGCTTTCTGCCGAGTGAGCTACATTTTCCTTGGAGGAAGCCTTTACCGTGCCGTTGTTGAGTCAAACGGAATTGTGTTCTCGCGTCCTCTTGGATAGACACGTAGTTCTTCGAGCAAGCTAACCCTGAAGGGGAGCGAGGTGTAAATACATATTGAATTGGCCTGTAATGGCATCCTATCCTTACCTCTGAGGTGAATGGTAAGGGTAATTGCGGATATTAATTGTAATTTGGCCGAGGATTATTGACTGTCATAGGAAGGCTTAGGCGATGTGGGAGTTTGCTGGTCACATCTCCTCAGAGCTGTGCTTTTCAGAATAGTTCCCCCTCCCCTTCAGTCGCCGGCACGTCCGTTTTTAGCGTACGTTCTTGGATGCTCTTCCCTGCAGAACATATCGTAAAAAAGCCAGTTGATCCTGCAGGATATCTACAGAGCATATACTCCCAGCTTTGTTGGCTAAGCATTTTACTGAATTTCATTTCCGAAATAGAGTGGTGATTATTTAATTCATGTCTCTCATCTCCTATTGCAGAAATATCAAAAGCATACTGGGTCAAGGCATGAAAGTGCTTTATAATCCAATAAGGTTGGTTCTCCGTAGAAATTTCTGTCGGTTCAGGTGTGATCCCATCGCACCCCGTCTATCTGACAGCATAATTGACCATCTCCGAATCAGGCATTGACTGTGGATCGGAGAATGAACTTAGCTAGGATTTCGATCGAAATGGCAATCGATAAATCTGTTTAACAATAACATCACGTGCAGATTATGTTGTTCCCATGAGTGGAGTAGTAGCGAACACAAACGATACATTTAGAGATAGTGGCTCACTTGGTTGACAGTGGCCACCTAGTAGACGTCAACTAGTCATTCTGTGTTAGGCGTTCCAAGTTCCCGCGGCAGCGAATATTTGCGAAGACAGAAGCCGTGACCATACGGCCAGCCAACCTAACCTTGTGTTCGCATAAAGCGTTCATACAAGCCCTAGGGCTCCCTTGACCGAAGATGAACCCAGTTAGTGTATGCACACCTGCAACGTCGCGTAACAGCGACGAGGCAGAAACGTAGCTAATTTAAAGAGTGCCTCCTTCCCCCTCCCCCTCCCCCTAAGCCCCCTGACAGAACTACACTATATCGTTTGATGTCTGAACGCCCTCAACCCTCTCCCCCACACTGTTTTTTTTTGGCTGTTTAAACTTTTGCTACTCTTCCCTTCCTGTAGAAGCCTGATGATAAATAATCAAAAACGTACGTTTGCCGAACTTGAATTCTTGAAATTTAGAGTTGACATTTCCCCACTGACGTTTCTGCTTGTGATTGTGTCTTAATCGCCTTAAGTTAAATAATTTCCTTTTGGAAACCTCTTGGTCGCTCGTTGCTGTTGATTCGTTCTTTGCAAAGGCCGAGCGAAGTCAAAGGCAAAAAGTGTAACCTGCCATCTATCATGCACTGTTTTTTGTCGATGTGTGCCTCAGCAGCCCTGTTTTCTTTGTTTATGGCCGTCTAAAAGTGCGTCAAAACCAGTATTCAAACCGATTTCTGTTACAGGTACCCGCCAGTGTCGTAGGCAAAGAGGCCATTGTGTTTGGCAATCTGGCAGAAATATGCGATTACCACGAGAAGATTTTTGAGCCGGAGTTGTGCAAGTACGCCGGTGGAGGTGATTTCCTGCCCGAAGACGTGGGCCATTGTTTTGTTAGCCACGGCGATCGTTTGGCGGAACTGTACGTTGACTACTGCGTCAACAAGGTTGATTCCACGCAGATTCTTATCGAGGACACGGACAATTTCTTCCAGCGTCTTCAAGTAAGTTGATACACAATGCTTATCTCCAATCTGTTGCTTCCTCCGACTACCACCGTTTTTTTTGCTTTACGTTTACTGGGCTTTTTCTCTTACATAGCTGGGTGAAGCTGGCAGGAACTTTTTATGGTTTACCCAGTAACCGTTCTATTTTACTATGGCCTTACGAACTACTAATGGCTAGGTTCAAATGAAACATGGGTATCTATTGTAATCAGTTTTTTTCTGCACCACCTCCTGGAACTCGCCTGTTCGTTTCTACTATACATCTTGATCATTTGTACGATATATGACTCAATCACAGTGAATGACTTTGATAGCCTTATACTATTTCATGGTTATTACTTTTAGTGCTAGCACGCCTGTGCTTTGGGTGATAAATGGTGGATCGAGATGCTAAAATATTAGTTGCTTGTAGTTGTGATTACATACGGTTCGCCCTAGCAACTTAGGACAGACTCATCTACCGCGGATGATTTTATTTCTTTTGTACATTGTACTTTATACGCCTTATCACGACGAGTCATTCATTTGTAAAACGCTTTTAAATCCCACTTCAGCTCCGTCATTTGGAGCTGGATCTTTTCTGCTCACCATTTTAATGCTACCGACGCTTTTTTAGTTTCGCCTCCTTCGATTTCGTGGCTGCATACAGTACACCAGCCTGAATGTCGCGAGCCTCTCTTTCCTAAGGCCTTTCCAGTTAGCTTTACGTATTTCTTTATTTGCATTAATTTGTCTACCTTACCTTGCCTGCATTGTGGAATGGTCGGTCATTTGGAGAGTGGCACGTCCTAACCTCACCTATCACTGCGTTTTGGTTCCTCTGATTACCTAACCACGTTTACTTTAGGTAATGTTTGCGCTCACGCCATTATGAATGTCGATTATTACAATGGGAGTCCACACTCCCGTCATGTAAACGTGTTATTCTGTTCACCCTCTTCCCTGACCCGCAGATCCACTATGACTTGAGTGAGCCTCTGCAGTCCTTCCTCATCAAGCCGGTTCAGCGCATTACAAAGTACCAGCTACTTCTGCGCGAATTGCGCGATTGTTGTGACAAGTCTAGTGCAGGGGAACTCAATGAGGGTCTGGAGGTAATGCTGGCTGTTCCCAAGAAGGCTAACGAGGCCATCCATTTGCGCATGCTTCAGGTTCGTCGCGATCCTCTTTAACTTCTACTCCTTTTCTAATTGTCTACTTTTTAAAGTCACCCAGGTTTATTGGCTCTACTGCCCACAGTACTCATGTTTTGCGGCCTTCTTAAAAATCTCGCAACATGTTGATAGGGGGAAGGGGGAAAGAGGCCGGTTAGGCGCGCCTCCTTATCGCCTATAAATCTGGGGCTAACCCGCCTCCGCCCCACAGTTCGACTATGTCTACCGTGTGCTTCACAGCACGGTGGTGCAGGGACATTCAATTGGGCGTGTATTAGTTTTAAGTTCTAGTAGACTCGCGCTGCTGCTACGATACAAACACATCCTCTATCTCTCTTCTCTTACCCACTTGTGCCTGGTATCAAGAAAAAGTCAAAAGACCGGAGGCGGGTTTGGGCGCAGGTGGTTGGTGCGGCCGGATCGTGCCGCCACGTCTGACTCAGATCCCACGGAGTGGGCGAGCCATAAAAGACAATAGTGGCTGAGGTGGCGTGAGCCTGCACCTATGCGTGCCATTACGCCCCCAATGTTCGGCATGCGTTATGGGAGCTCACCTCGAATAACGCCTGCCGTGCCCTGATCATCCGGCTCAAGGTAATTCAAGTATGCTAGGATGCAGGTGCCTCAGTGAACACCTTTCCAGTCCTTTGCAATAGCCACACCCGCCAAAAAAAACTTATGAAGCGGTTCACGAAAGCGCGTCTTGCACTGAATCTGGATCAAGGATTATACTTCAAAAAGAACATTAATAAACCTGGAGGTACCGCGTTACTTGAACATCGGTTTCGTCGTTTCAAACCTTCTCATAATTACAAATGCAAAAATTCTCACGAAAGGATTCGGAGGAACTATCCTAGACCACTGAGTCAGCGTCTACTAGCATCGGTGGTAGCAGCTGTCATCAGGTTACGATAGACGGTATTGTGCTTACCGAAGAATATCGTACAAACTCTGCTCTTACCGTGGTCAAAAGTCAATTAACTCGTCCCCCGCGCTCTCCCCCCTAACGTTGGCTTTTCCTAAAGCTCGCTGCGTTCTCTTTAGTTACGAAATGTGAATGTCTGATTTCCCACAAAATGATTTGTTAAGCATTCCTTCACTCAATTGTGGTCGATTTTATACAGACTGGAAACATCTGTTGGAGACCAAACACTACATAAGTAGTCGCCTTTAACGATGGTGATTTCTACAGATATTTTTACAGATGCTCATTTAAAGGCCAATGGTCGGGCGCACGCGAAACACCTTGAAATTATGTTGCAAGTATTACAGTCACACCAAAGCACTGCATTCTAGCTGAAGCCACAATTTACCATTACAGTCAGTCCAACGAGAACGATCTCAGCATAAAATCTCTACATTATAATCAACTTCACGTAATCAACTTCTCGCTGGGATACCGGTTGTCTCCGTCGAGCTACGTACGGTCTCTACTGGATGCTCTGCCATCACACACGTAACCCATAGGGCTGCGTACTCAACACAGTTTTGCACGGGTATTAGTATGTGAAGGACTTTTTTAGTATCGGCCATCAGTGAACTCAATGGATAGCCTGCAGTTAAATATGATATCTGCCTAACGTCGCGTTTAGACCCCGTAACCCCCTCTCCCGCCTGTCTTCGCTTTCTGCACTTCCTCTCTCACTTCCCTCTACAGGGACTTCCAGACGATTTGCCGGTTTCTGCCCTCGGCGACGTCATTGTGCAGGATCAGTTCACTGTGTGGGAGCCGAAACAGCTGATCAAGAAGGGCAGAGAACGCAGAGTTTTCCTCTTTGACTTTTGTTTGGTCTTGGCCAAAGAGTGTCCTGTCGCACCTGGTGACCACAAAATGAAGTACGTTCGTGTTACGTAATTCCTTTTTTATAAAAACACTGAATCGTTGTATTCGCCTTTCCCGAACATGCAGCCACCGACCCTCCATTGAACCTCAGTCCCCAATTTCGCTTTCCTCTGTGGTCAGATCTTTTATGTGAAGCTGTAGGTGTCAGGAGCATAAAACCAGCGTTTACCACGAAGCGATTTTATGATACGCATCCTAAGAGCATTGTCTTTCGAAGTTGAGAAAGTCGATCATCCATTACAATAATTTGTTATATAAAACTAGCTATAAAACGCAGAATACTAGCGTATTCTTCCTGGTGCTCGATTTTTCTGTCCCTCTTTTGCTAAGAGTGTATCTTATGTTGCTGCTATATTTTACCCGCTGTTTCCTCAACGTCGAATTCGGAAGTATCACCTCTAGGAAACTGCTGCCCAAATACTCACTGTTGTCATTGCCTACTATTGGCGAAACCCGTTCGCTCAGGGCCACCCTCCGGAGTTTTGGGAGTAACGCGTTTAGGCTGCCTTTGATCATTTTGCTGTCCTTCGGATTCAACGCAGACTTTTTTGTCTCCTCTCTCCTTTGATGCTACAAAAGTGCGGGTCTTGTAGATAACAATCGACGTTTTTTTCCAGTTGATTAGTTGGCAGTTCTTTATGGGAAAGTTCTAATCCTGTTCTTGAAAACTGCTGCACAACACTTTTTCTCATGTTTGGTATGTTTAAATGAATTGCTTTTAATTTTCTCAAAGATTTTTTTTCCTTACTAAGGTTTCGGATGTTTTTCTTCCAATTTGCTCTTGCGTTGACCACTTTATTATTCCTGAGCGTAGGTTAAAGCTGCCCTAAGTTAACTGAAACGACTTCTTTTTACTAATTACTTTTGTGAAATCTAAAAGTGACATTTGGGTAATGATAATGTCTATAAGCGATTTAATTATACCGCCCAGGGTTTGTTCGCCATGCACCAAAACCCATTAAGCATTTAACTGAATCCTTTACCATATCATGGGCTCCGGAAACAGTCTTACTTTTGGTTGCGATTCTGATGAGTATGTGATTATCTCCAAAATAATTCACACCTGCAAGTTGCACTTGCAAAGACTAAATGAGCAAAATTTGGCTTTTTCCATCGGTCTGGGTGTTCTGATAAAGTTAACCTCATGCTCAACCTCTGCTACTGAACCGTCGAATGTCAGACTTTGTATTTGCTAATTCTCGAATGTATATGGGCATGGGGGATAGGCCTACTTTCTTTGTAGCAGTCTCGGCCTCAGCACAACTGAACACGTGCTGTCGGTTTTGCTCATTTTACTCGCATAATGAACTGGCAACCGGTGTGATATTGCGGGTAAATGGCCTCGTAACGCCTTTCCCCCCCCCTCCCTCCATCTGACTTGTGTTCCTATCTCTCGCCCCCTCCATCCCCCCTATTTAAGATATCAGTTCAAATCCCGCGTCCTTCTTGCGGACCTCAACATCACTGAGCATATTGAGGGTGATCAGTGCAAGTTCGCCCTGTGGACTGGTCGTGTGCCACCGGTCAACGACGGCCGCCTCGTTTTCAAGGCTCAGAACCTCGAAGTCAAACAGGTACATAAGCGTTCACTGTTTCGTGTGGACTTCTGTGGCTTCAGCTTTGCAGTCAGATAACTTGTGCACAACTAATTCACCCAAATTCATCTTAGCTTTTACTCCTTTCGCCTTCTGCCCCGTGTAGACTTGGGTTCGGGCGATTCGTGAGGCAATGCGTGAACGCATGTTCAGCGTGCAGAGTTTGCATCAAGATCACCTTACCGCACGACCAGGTGATGCTGCGAGCCTGACGCCAGATACCTTCTACATCCTCGAGAACTACCAGGTTAGTATTTGCTTGGTTTAATCTCTGTGCTCCCTCTTTGAGCGCACTACTGAAGTCTCTGCGTCTAACCCTGTTGCGGAAGTCGTGGAGTTTAGACATTGGATAAACTACTTCATGAGCGTGCTCAACTACAGTGCACCATAAAACCACAGTGAGCTCCATCCTAGCGTCGTTGTCGTAGCACTTTATAAGGCAGTTCCAGTAAAGTTGGTGTGAAATTTTTTCCGTCTGTTAAACCAACATCAAACGTTGTGTAGTTGGAAACACGCACACCGGTGAAAGTGATCCACAACCTCGCTAAGGTTTCATGGCTTCTCTTTGCTTGCCGTAGACTACCTTCGGAATTCAACAGCTCGAGGAACGCCACCCAGCCCTGACCTTTAGACTGATTAGCTACCTTCCGTTAGGTAAACCCTGTACAAGCGCACATTTCGACCGTCTTGCAATGCGGGGAACCGAAACGGGAAACTTACAATTGCGCTGGGTCTCCAGACATTCACTAAACCAATTCTCCTCAGCAGACTGAACTTTCACTAACCACAAAGCAGCAGAACAGTCAGTCACGTTCAACAACAAGCCCCACCCTCCGCTTTTGGGTGGGCCGCATTTAAATACTCCATCGCCGCGGCTTCGATTACTCACCTGTACCACAGCGGACGCAAACCGAAGGACTAGATTTCGGCCGATACCATTCAACCAACGGATGTTGCGCGGCGCGCCCCAATCGCCGGACATCCATCATTTAGAGCATTGCGGTGCTAGACAATGCCACCTGGCAAGACTCTTGACACAGCAGTTGCTGCTGGCCAACGGCGCCAACTATCACCGGACCTGCCCCCTCTATCCCTCCTCACTAGAAAAAAAAAACAAAAACCGGGAATAGGCTTACCGACATCTGTAACCCACAAGAACTGTGCTGCTATTATTTTTGAGTGGCTTTAGCGGATAGTTTATCGGGTGGCCCACAGTGCTTAAACGGTGCCGCTATATTTCCTTGGTTCGAAGAGAGTGCCAAGTCCAAGTGCCCTGAAGGAGACTGTGTGGGTAAAATATCTATCCAGTGAGAGATTCTGGAAGGAGGGCCTTACTTCCAACCGAAGACTATTGTCGTCAGAATTCTACTTAGAGTTCTACTCTACGGAGGCCCTAGGAGCGGATGACGCGCTCAAAACTCCTGAAGACGCGCAAACCCTCCTGACAATAGAGTGAGTAGTTCGTCTGTGAGGCTGGTGGCAAGTCTGTCTCCACCACCCCCCATATTCCTCCCTCTTCTCCTCCTCAACCGAACATACAGAAAAAATATTGCTAACTTTGGCCAGACGAGCCGGCTGACTTTAACAATCATCGCATATCATGCACAGAAGCCAACTGGACAGCAATTTTTTCAGGGTCTAGCTGCTGATCGCAAGCCATGCGATGCCTTGTTTTGTCATAACGCTGAAACCGATATAAATATTGGCTTATTCCACGCGAAAGGACTGCTTACCTTTTTTAACTTGGTAAGAGTGCGTAGCTGGGCCCAATACTTTCACAGTATCTCGTTTACAATAGTTTACTGACTTTCGATGCCTGTTTGAAGTGAGCCGTATTTCGTAGAAGGAATTAACAACAAATTTCGTTTCTTACCCACGAAAAGGGAAAGGTATTTTAGCTATCAGAATGGTTGAAGGCATTTCTGGAGACTCGCGATTATTCCTGTACAGTATTCCTCTCAGGTTCATTACTGCTACCCACAAACTGCAATGTTTATCCATATCTGTCGAATTACCCGATCGCGCCTCTGCTCATCTGAGCTGAGTTCAAAAATCTCAGATGGATAAGGAAATTATTCCGGCCATCGTACAGCCTCCTTCTTCTGCACCTGGAATGCAAATATTCGCCTTCTTCACCGTGTCTGGACACCGGGCTCATGGAAGCGAGCGGGGAGAAATTGCACTATATATGGCACAAATCTGCTACACATATAAACCAGTTCCCGTCCTTGCGCCCACCATGCTGCTGTGCATACGATGTATCTCGTCGTTCGCGGTGGTCGAACTGTCACCTGTTGAAGTGTTCAGCAGAAGCCAGAAGGCCCACTTTAGGCAGATATTCAGGGCCCTTTTTCGGAGAAAATGCATGGCGTTTGATTGGGAGACCTTAAGAAGTGGGTAAAACGCATAATTTGTTCCAACGTGTGCGGGATTGTTGAACCCAGGTACTAGAAAGGAATGGGAAGTCAACATTACTTGGTGTATCGTCGCAGCTGTTAGTCACGTAGATAGGTGGGAAGGTATTAAACCGAAAGTCCAACATGCTCCTCTGCAGGAATCGGCTTCGGGGTACATTCCCCCTTTACCAACTTGGCGAAGTCGTAGAAGTATAAGAAGTCGAAAGATCTGAATTAAGACGACTGATTTCGCATTAAAACAACACAATACAAGTAAGGATGCCATCGAGCCTTCCATAAAATTAGCCATGCAGTTTTTCCTGCGGAAGACGTCCTTTGCGGTTCCCTTTGTGATCAATGCACTTTTTGCTTATCCATTTCACACCTCACACTTTTCGATAGATGGAGGCTGTCTCTATTCCGAGGATTTAAAGTGACACGAACGGAACCCACTAAAATATTCTTGTTCCCATGCCCATATTAAACCAAAAAAGCATCCTATGACGTCAAATCCCAACCTTCTAGTTGCGTGTTAGGTTGGGATTTTGTTCACTGTTAGTCAAGACCCAACCGTTGCTGCCCTGATGGGCGGCTGGTTCAGCGCATAGCCGGAGTACTTCCAGCTGGCTTAGAGTAAACTGATTCTTAGCTTCGTCTATGCGAATGCCGAATGGAGTTTATTTAATCTAGCTTCCGAAATTTGTATTTTCGATTGTTTTTTTCGACCGCTTCGTACTTATCATCTCCTTCTGTAAGTTTCTAAATCTTGACAAATTTCAGATTAAACTACTCTTACTGCCGTTTACTGTGTCATGCGTGGTAAATGCGCTGAAAAAGCGCGGGGGCCAAATCAGGCTGCGGCAGGCGTTTCTTGGGATGAGGTCCCATAACAAATGGGCACGCGTAGGTGCACACTTATGCTGCATCTCGCCACTTTTACCATTTATGGCTCTCCGCTCCGTGGAATATTATTCGTCTGCGCCCAATCCCGCCTCCGGTCTTCTTGACTCAGCCTTGACAGGAGGCACAGACGGGTGAGGTAAGAGGTAGTGCGGTTGATGCAGCGGAAGTCTACTATAACTTAAAACTAATTTATACGCAAGTCACCGTCCCTGCACCACCCTGCTGTGGAGCATACGATGGACATCATTGGACTACGACGATCGGACTATACTGTCATGTGAGACCGATTAGTTAAATCTTTGGATCACCTTCGAAGCTTATTTTTCCTCTGAAGTACCCAACTTAGTTTATGCTTTCCGTGTTCACCCGCAGGCTCAGGGACCGCACGAGATTTCAGTGTCAGCCCACCAGATTGTACAGTTACTCCAGCGCACGGACTCCCCCAAAATACCTTGCTCCGACGAGAACACGCCTACTCCTTCGGAGGAGGAGGCTGCCAGCGATATCACCTCAAACGAGAGTCAATGGGCACTGGTACGTTTCGTCGTCACTGGCAGCGCCTCCTCACCACGCTCCCCGGTCTCCGAGGGCTTCATTCCGGCCCGACTTCTCGGTGCTCCCGTCTTCCAGCAACGAGCTTCCTCGGTTGGACCTTCCAGTACGGGTGGAGGTGGCGGTACAAGGCGTCGGTCGGGCCGCAAGTGGTTACCATCGAGCGGATTCAAGGATCGTCGTGGTACTGCTCCGACGCCGACCAATGGCGTGATCTCGGCGGCCAAGCGAGGCTCCAGGACCGATATGCCAATCGTTCAGGTAGCTTGGTTTTCTTGCTCATGACCGACATGTGAACCTATTGCAAACGTTCACCAATCAGTGGGCATCTTAATTTTGTAGCTAGCGCATCCGGCAAAAATTCCAGAAAAGCCCTATTTTCATACTCAAGCATCACATTTTTACCTTTTTCCGTTCGTTAGTCATAACTTGGTATGTAAGCCTGCCTTGGCCTGTTCCAACACTCCTATAATTACGTCTTATGACTTGACAACTGTTCGCAGGGGTGGTGGTCACCCTAGGTAGTTACTGTCAGCGTGCATTCTTTAGGCCCAGGCAAACCGAAATCCGCGGTAACTGGCTGCCGTGTACAGAACAAGAGAACTAAACTTCCGCCTTTTTTACCAGAGCTCTTCAGCCTCGTGTTTTTTTGAAATGTTGATGTACGTTGGCCGAAAAGTGGGTCCCGTCATGAGCGTTACGCGTCGGAGCAGTTCGATACTTCCTACGGCATAAATTGTGCCGATAGTCAACATAAATGATCGGGCACGGATACATTGACCCATCGTTCACTGCAATAGGTGGTCTCGCGCTAAATTCCACAGAGTTACCTATTCCCGTGTTTCATCTTTAACCCTAACCCTCCTAACTTTAACGCTAACCCCACTCGACTTCAGCGCAAGATCATCTGCAATACAGATGGGGGCGTTCGTTTGCGCATGCCCTGTCGGATAAATAATTCCTTTCTATTTTTTGTATGGATCGTTTATTTAAGAAGTATGAATTCCACAACTCTCACCGCCTCTTACAAAATCGAACCCTAGGTATTCGAAGCCCGTCTGATCTTTGACTAACTACAGTCTTCATCAATTAACCGCCTAGACATTTATCTCAAGACCGCGTTGATCATGTGCAAAGCTAGCAAATTGTACACAACATAGGGAGGGGCTGTTTGTCAGCATCAAACCAGTAAGCATAACCCCTTACAGTTTCCTCAAAGCCACCGTAATAGACGTGTAATGTATCACCCAACATCCATCCTCCAGCGGCAGACGAAGACTGGGCATTTGATAAAGACAGTGATTGTGTTTAAAACGCTATTCTTTCCTCTGTGTGCTTATCCTACTTGCCGTGGCTTGTGTCTGTGATCTATCGCTGGTGATTACGAAGTGACGGCCCTAGTTTCATAGCCTCTGCTCGATTAGTCTGGCGCGGTCGTTTCTGGTTTCAGCAGCCTGCATTCGCACTAAGGTAGCTCTACGGTCAGGGTTAGAATCAACGACTTCTGCTATCTGTAGCTTTTAATATTCTACACACCCGTGCACGTGATTACTTGTCGGAATTTTTATCCTTGGTGCACTTTCCAGGAAGGAAAGTTCGTGCATTTATGCAGGGATAATTACCTTCTAGTTTTTGACAATCGTTGGGTTTCGTCATCATATAGTCGACCAATCTGCGGCGCTCTTTTGGAGGGTCGCGGCCTTGCTATGCAGTTTTGCGTGCATACGACTGGAATCTGCCCTCTTATTGATGACACACCCGTCCATTGAATTGCTCTTGCTTATTTTTTGTAAAGAATAGAAGTCAGTAAAATAAATGAAACCTTTTTTGTCGTACCACCCACCAGTCGCAGTTTGCTAGCCTCAAACGTGCATTGTGTTTGGTGACCAATATTAAGCGCACTTATCCAACTTTGTTGTGAGTCATACTCGTGCGTAGAAAGATTTTTGGCCGTCAGCCACCCATAAAAACAGATAGTCCACGTATTTCTGTGTGCATCTTTATTAGTTGGACTGGCTTATATCTACACCCCCGAGTTCGCCATTCAAACAACCCATAATAGGATTGTTTTGGACCAGTTAATTTATCCACCGTTGTATCGCATAAACCTCTTACAAATTACCTAACCTCATCCAATATCTTGGGTATACCAGCGGCCTAATCTTTTCTGGCTTCTTCGCTCTGGATCACCTTTAAGTTGGAGTAGGAAAATATTATATTAGGTTCCGCGAGAATAGAAACTCCCCAGGGTAGCCTGATACAAATTTCCTTACTGTGATTATTTTAGCATGCAAACCCTCCCCCTAGCTCTAGCCTAGCCCTACCCTGAACACTAATACTAATCCTATGGAAACTAGCGTTAGCCCTCAGAATAGGTCGGGAAAGGAGAGGGAATTCTCGTTTCCGCGTCTTGCCAACACCGCTTTCCGGCAGCACTTACCGTCTGATCTCACGTCTTTGTTAACTCTTGCATTCTTTCTTCTGCCCCCGTAATGTCCTTGGTTGTTAAAAAAAAAGTAATATAGGTATACCTGAGCGCTCGGGAGGAACAACCGCCTTACCTCCCATCTCCCACACACACATAAGTCGACTGTCCTACCATTTTCGCCGACTTGTAACGAACTGGGTCATCATGCGTGAGGTGGCGTGAAAGGCTCCGTCTACGTGTGTCAAGCGCATTCACGGCAGTAGTTAACGGCTTATGCAGACCTTTGGCAGCCCTGTCAACGTACGCCCGAGCCTCTTGTGGGCTGATCCCAGCAGTTACCCTTCTTGGGTAGGGTTAGTAGCCACAAGCAAGTCCGAAATACTTGACTCGAAGTCGGAATTCATTGAAAGGCCTTACAAGGGCAGATTCTTTCTGGTTTCAACAATATTTTTCACCCAGAAGTAACCTTTGTCAGCAGCGCACATCAAATGAAAACAGGGTGATAGTGTTGTTGTTCTGTAGTGGAGTCGGAAACTATGGGGTGAGTCGCAGACCATTAAACCTCAAAAAGTTACTTAGATAACACCTGAAAGCATCTGCTGGGTTAAAAAGTTTGCTCCTTTTAAACACCCCATGAGCAAGTAAGAATATATGTAAACCTGCAGATTCGAAATCATCAGAGGTGCACGTGACTAGTAACTGGGGCTGGAATTTGTTACGGTCTCTGAGACTAGGATGTAAATGTAGGAGGCTCAACTCTCATGTGTGTCCCTCCTGAATCACTTTCGCATAGACTCATGACCTTGTGTACCGGTTGACGGCGATTGTCGATTGCCTGAAAGTCAGCACACCATGCTCGGCTGTACTCACTCTCACGCCACCTTTTTGCTGTCTCACATTAATGCACTTTTCACTGCCCCACCTTCGTTTCCTTCCTCCCACACAGGCCATATCGGAGACACTGGAACAGCCGCTGGCGGCGACAGACATTATCCCGACCGTTGGTCAGCTCGAGGCTGCCGGTGTTGCTCTGCTCGACAACGTGTCCGAGGAGAGCGTGGAGCTGGAATTGCCGCCACCAATGGTGGAGTTGCAAGCGTTGCCAACGGCAACCTCCTGCTGCGAGACCGAGACGGAGGCTGAAGAAACAACCTCCCTGTCGGACGAGGTCAGACTACAACTCAATCCTGTTGGGGCTTCGACCCTCAACGTCTCCACTCTGACCGAACTCCACGTAAGTTAATTAGGCAATTCCGCGAGAGCTGTTTTATTTGCGCCTTTCAGTCGCAGCCTCCCCTTGCTTGCACATGAAAATACCACTTCGCAAATTCGTTGTAAAAAACTCGTTTGGACTGCTAGGAATCAACTTCGTATGTTTAAACTTTATGACGGATGGACTTTATGACCTGACAATTCCAACATGTCCCCGATAAGAAATTTGTGTAGATCAAGTCAATAGAAGCGACTGCTTGGGAGGCGGCTTATATTGTGTAAATTTTAACTTCTGAGTCAGAGCCGTGCGTGGCGTTTTATGAGAGCATTTATGATAGCGATGTATTGCGCTCTTAGCAAGCGTTCGAATTGGAGCATGGCAGTCCAACTTCTTTCCCCGCATATGTGAATTAGTCGTGGGGTAATCGAGCAATACCCGTCTTGGGTTATCCCCCACAATCCGCCGAATCACTATCGTCTTATTCACATAGCCTGATAGTGAGCCCATCACGAGCGAGCAAACTTATATTGTTGAATGGTGATCTCGCAATGACAGAAGTTAAAAATGCGCACATTTTATGTCAACCTTTCCCACAACGCGTTTACAATCGTGGCTTGAAAGTTTGTCAGCCGACAGGATAAGCCGGTCCTTCTCTATATGCAGGACCAGGCTACAATCCCAGCGTATATTACATTCAATGTCCAATTTCGAAGCCTGGTTCCTGTGGAGTTGGGAACCTTCGATCCGGCGCCGTTACTCTCTAGGAGGCGTCGAAGAGATGGTCAACTCAAAACCTGGCTCGGCACAGTTCTTGAAGACATCGAAGTGGTTCTTGGACCTTCGATATTCGGTCTTTGTCGTGGGTGAAGAGAATGGATTGAACTGTTCAGATCTGTTGACGCGGATCGCCACGCGTGGGCAGTTACAGTCCATGACATCATCGAGGTCGGTTAGATAAGTCATGGTCGCAAGCGTACCAAGTACAATTAGAAAGTACAGTACTCTTGGCGCCTGTGTTGACTTTCGTTTAGCCTCGTTAGCCACCGCGCCCAAATCTGACGCAAATTTTCGGAACCATAAGCAATCATTTTCTCTCGTTTTGCCGTCCCTAAAGTGCATGCTTCTACAAACTGTGCCACCCCGCACACCCAAGTCATTTACCTGTAATATGTCTGTGCCCTTACGCCCCCTTTAGACTGCTAATTTCGAGTTGAACTTGTCGACAACGGTGGAGGTGGTGGATTCTGAGCAGTCTGCCCTAAACTGTGTTCCTGTCCTGATGGGCGTCCCCTCGGACGTGAAACTGGGCCAGCTGCGTCTGCACGGTGCTTTGCGTGTTGCCACGCGCCTGGTAGGCGCCCCCCGTGGTTCCGATCCGGGCCCTGCCTCGTCTCCTACAGCTGCGACGTCAGCCAAGACCACTGGCTGTGCCGCCGCCTCCTCCGACTTGGCCGCCGCGACGACTGCCCCCTCCTTGCAGGACGAGGAGCTACTTCGGGCCGTTGTGGAGGAATCAACAGATCTGGTCTTCGTCAACCGTCATTGATGTTGTTTGAGCGAGGTCTCGTGATTGCGGACGAGGCCGTGGAGACAACTGCCCCCGATGGTGGACCCCGGCAACTGCGCTGCCAATTCCGCCACTTCATTTCCTTCGCACAGGCCGCAATTCTGGTGTGTCTCTACCATCCAGTACTCTACTATCTACCTTGCTTTGACTTTTCTGTACACTTGCTGACCTCGTTTGCAACTATTGCTCCTCAAGAAGTCTTATCTGACTACATTTGAGTGCTGCCCATCTGTACTGCCACTCATCCCACTTCGTTTCCGCTTCCTCCCGTCCCTTCTTAGGAGGACATCAGTGCTGGGGGGTTCGCACCCGACTGGTGATCACGTGTTGTGGTTTTGTGTCTCCGAGCGGCCGCGTCGCGCCCTGTCCGCCACCACCGGTGGCACTGCGGCCACCATTCAGTCACACCTCTGCCATATCCTGGCGCCACCCTCTGTCGAAGTCCGTCTCCGTTGGCTCACTGAGCTGAATAGCCTGGTGCAGGAGAATAAACGTCTCTCGATCGCCTCCGAGGATGTCTGCTTCGTTGTGGATCCAGTGGATGCTGGTACGCGCATATTTCATTCCTTTTTTATCCGGCACACTTGTCCTGTCTATATTCTGAGTTCGAGATTTTGGTCCTGACTAAGTACCCTATCGTCGGTAACCTTGCTTTTTGATTGGTCCTTCTGCGTAGCAACCTTCGTGCAGTCTCACCATGTTGGCCGCTTGAAGCATGAGGCGAGTTCGGTTTGCGTTCGCTTGGTCCATCTACTAGGTACAGCATGCGTTAGAACTCATAAACCATTAATATATTTTTTGAAATAGGTATTCGAGGCGAAAGTCCCATTTACGGCATGGTCGCCGTATGATGTAGAATGCAAGAGTTATTAGTGCGGGACAGGGCGTCAGCTTTTGGTCTAGCTGCTTTCCAGCTACCTGATTGCGAAAAAATTCCTGCTCATATCGTGCACATTTTCCCATTGGATTTCGATGTCCACTTCAGCTCAATTCTCTTTGATCAAAATATTCACAAAACTTTCATTTATATGCTCGCCTTAGGGGAAAACACGTTCTCTTCACAACTTGTGCATTTATTTTCAAAAGTTTAAAAAATCCTTTGTTTTTTAAAATACCGCCTGTGTTCTCACCTTCATTTCAGCTGTTCAAAGTGAATTTTATTCACTTTATCTAGAACTTAAATCGTCTAACAGCTATGCTGCACGATCGGCTGTTCTGGCTCTCACAAATTCTCATAATTTTAGTCTGAGAAAGCCCTCATCCTTCAAATGTGACATCTCAAGCGGACTTGATTTCATGCAAAATAAGTATATTTAATGTAGTTTTCATGCATTGTTGTCTTTGGATATCCGTGCATATAGACGAGCGTCGAAGACAGTGGACCATGTAAATACTACCTAAGTAGTCATTTTTCGCTAATTTAATCTACACGGATGGCTGGAAATCTTCAGTGAATAATCCCTACGACCTCTCTTCTTCTCTCTTCGATAAAAAAAACCAACAAGACTGGCGTCAGGACTGTTGCTCTGGCCACACATAAAACCGCATTTTTAGAGGGCAAAGATTGAAATGTCTGGACAAAGAAAAGTAGAACGCGTCTACAGCACAAATTTCCTGACAGTATGGAATGCGATAGCACTGCGCAGCTAGTGAGAGGCATGTCAACTTAACCGCACCACTCCCAGGAGACATCACGGGTTTGTAGTCACACGTAGGCTGTAAGTCGACAGCGTAGTTAGCTGCACACTAGCCTCCGACACATGTGCAATGCCGACAGGGGTAGCGAGAGTGACTTCCTCCCATGAGGACTGCATACTGTTCGATGTAGCCGGCGAGATCTGCAAAGATATATGACTTGAGTCACCGCGTGAATCTGGCTTGCTCGAAATGGGGAATATCCTACATGTTTTCCCACCGCAGAGATTGGATTGTCTGCAAAACCATGCAAATTGTGGATACAGGAAGGAACTGCTACATCATACAAAAGCTTTGCACATACATACAGATAACGGTGATATCTATTATTTGACATAGGTAATCATCAAAACTGGGCCCAGACTCGACTGTTAAAAACAATTTCCTTCTACTTGAATATGATATTCACTACTTTGCAATGACGTGTTTTTTGACTGCAACTTTTGCAGTTAAAATTTTTTTATTAATAGGGTCTTCAAAGGCAATGCCTATTACCCTCTAAATATACTAAACTATGCTACTGTCATTTGCCTTTGGTGAGCCGCGAAATTCATTTAGAAACACTCTGAAAGGCAATTTGTAAGCTAACGAATGCCAGCAGTCTACCTGTCCTTATCATAGGAGATAGGTTATATGGCGGCAGAACGGTTGTGAGGTACAACGTATCGGTGAAATCAACGCAGTTTTAACTCCTTTATTCCCAATACGTGGCCTCCCGAGCCACTGACTTGTTCAATGCTGTTTTGATCATGGCGAAATGTCGAACCTGTAGGATCTTGTTGTGGTAGGGAAACTGAATGACAACTCACCGAACACATTTTTATTTACAAGGGTACTCTGAAAGTGTTATCCGATGGCAGCAACTGGCGCAACGTAATATTTCTTCACGTAAATATAGAAAACCAAGGCGTATCCATAGGCTTCGGTTACTCTGTTCTTATGCCACTTTAGTAAAAGTGTCCACTGCGTACCTAACCGGGAGATTTTTGAGCTTCTTGGCACCTACTGAAGTCCTATCAGTGTCCTTCATTACTGGTTATACCGCCATTTGTGGGCAAAATAGAGTCCATATGCGTCAGCACAAAGGCACGAGTAGTTTTTCACCGAAATCTCGCACCTCCACTGCCGCTTGCCTTCGTGGGTTGCGTAAACTTTGCCCTCAGGTTAGATCCTTTTTCTGTGCTGCATGCCATCGCGGCTGCTACGGCTGACGCATTCTCTCTGTCACAGAAAAAGGAGCTGAGTTGCATGGCTGGTTCAGAGGTTTTCAATGCATAATCCCACTACCTGCCCTCCCTTTGCCTGACTAAATCCAATCTATAATTAGGGAAGAGAGCTGTTCAATCGCCGAAATCAGCTGAGCTTTTGAAATCTTGCTGAAATCCATTGTCAGAGATAAAACGGCAGCACAGCAAGTAACAGCTATAGAGGGTAGGGTCCAATCAAGTGGCTGTGCACACCTAGAAACAGGTCACGAGTTTAGCTTCCCAGTCAGGAAGATAATCGCATGCTATAGAAGCAAGACAAGCCGGAAATTAATTGATTTCTGGATCTTCGATGAGAAATCGGTCAATCGATACATCCATCTGGTGACGGCATACAGAGCCCTGGGCAATCCTCTGCGGACTGACGTTTCGGATGTATAATTAGCCCCTATCTTTTGTAACTGCTGCTTGTTTTGTTGCCTATTTTATCTCTGACGCTGGATTTCAACAAGAGTTGGAGGGCTCAGCTGAACAACCTCCCTCCTCTTCCCTCCTTCTCCCCCTCTCTTCTTCTCCTCCTCCTTTTCCTACAAAATTTCCAAGCCAAACTGGTTGTATACATTCCCATACCGCGTTGCTGAATTCTTTTTGTACTGTAAATGTTGTCGTTCTTGTTGATTTTGAACAGGAAACTTGGAATCTTGACATCATTTCCACCTCCGATAGGTCCGACCAGAGCGTTTGGAGCGGCTTCATGAAGGAATGATTTCCTATAGTGCCTGAATCTGAGGGTAGGCGTCCTGATCCACCCCTCTGGCGCACGAGTTTACGGTTGCAAGTTCGTGCCACAACTTAAGACGAGCAAAATTCGCCATGCAGAATGTGGGCCTTTTGGTAGTTGGCCCTTTTAACAGATATCTTCCCGTCTGCAGACGAAGCTATTGCTGCTGCATGGTCCGCGCTAGTTTACTCCGTAGACCCCATAGACGGAGTATTTTGCGAGTTTGATTCGTTGTAGGCCGTTCCACTCTCTGTAACTTGTGGGCGTGTCGGGTCGTTCACAGGTAGGCTAAAGGCAGGCCTCTTAAGGCCGTAGGACAAATTTTGGCGATCAACCAATGTGCAGGCGCACGACGCTGTCTGTTAAAAGATGCTGTCTGCAACTTGAGTCACCTTTTCAGATGTGGCCGATGTGTCTGGTGCGTCTACAGGCGTCTTGGCATGAAAGCTGTACCGGGGAATGAATCAGTTTACTGCGCGCTCGGTTTCCTATTTTTGCGTGTGTGAAAATCGTTGCGACGGTCATCCTACCACGGCCTCACACGAATTGGATTCCAGCGTAGGCGCAGAGCCGTGGGGGAGGGAGGAGGAGCAAGGGGACGGACAGTGCTGAGCTTATTTATAATTGCCCTCCACGCATGCTTCCGGGGTAATCATTCGTATGTACTTCATCCGGTGTGCCAATGTCGTATCGGTCGAAGCCAGTCGCAACCGCAACGAGAATTCGCTGGCAATATGAGGCACTCATTTGATCAGTAATGCCTGGGGTGCGAGGTGTATAACCGCCTCTCCCACCTCGCATAGCTCAAATCGAGGGGTCAAAGTTTTTCAACCCCATTTACAGCAACTTCTGACCTAGCTGGCGTCATACGTTGCATAAATAGGTGGGTGTACTTCCGCAACCTTCCGTTTGGGGTGAAGGTCACGGTGGTTGCATCAGCAACTGTAGTATTAGTAGTAGTAGTAGTAGTAGTAGTAGTAGTAGTAGTAGTAGTAATTACCGTTGTTGCTGTTTTTATGCAGCAACTGGTCACTTTTGGGTTTCAGAGCTCAGAAGTTTCATGTACCTGCGTCGAAAAGCTTACTATTATTACTCTTACTTAATATGTTTTGAGTAATGCTTTAGAAAATTCGTTCGAGCGTGCCATCTCTGATGACATAACTTGGTTTTCGGGCCGTCGTCTACTTTTAACGAGAAAATGTGATTTGAAAATGGTTAAGTATGTCAGTTGTGATTCTATTATGACAAAACTCTGAGTCCTCTGTGATTATATCCTTTCGGACTCTTATCTGCCATGTTTGGGTGAAGTTCGATCTTAGATCGAGCAAGTAGGAACCGTACGACTTAAAGATGTGGTAATTTGACTTGAATGAGCTCCGTTAACGTATTCCTTGTTCACACGAACCCATCACCACTGGCGATCGCCAACACCGGTGTTTATAAGCACCGAGACTGGATTTCATCAGTAATAATGTCTTCGGGGTGTCGAACTCCACTTACAGAGCGCGCACTCGTCTGGAAAAATAAATTACCACATAGCGTGGCCTGGGGTACGGGCGCCCCGGTATGATGGTTCCTGTCCGTATAATTTGCTTGCCTATGTTTTGTGAAGGTTGACTGATACGTTCACTTACTAACAGGCGTTGTAGCTATCCACTAGAGCGTTTGTTAGAATCAGTCCGCTTGAGTTCTGTATAAGTAGGCCTTCGATAAACTCCCAGACTTCGATAGTCGTTTAGGGAGGGCTGCAGGACCTCCTGTATCTCATGGATTTGATTCTCTCCTATTCTTCTTTTCAGTTATAGTCCCATCGCCAATTGCCAACCAGCGCTAAGGTACCTCTGCTTACAATCTTTCTAAACTGCCGTTGGACAAGGTAAAGGAGCCGAATAAATTACATACTGCCCTTCTGGCTGCCGTCTCTTTGCCCTACTTGCTTCCTTTCCCTCCTCGTTTGTATATATTCACGCACACACACACACATGCAGAAACAAACCCGTGCATAGCCCGTCCCCCCGCATTACTCAAATGATAAACTTCCTGCCCCTCCCCTATCCCTTTCTCTCTGTGCGTGCCTGGGTGAATCCTACAAGACTGCAAGTTTAGGCATTTCCTTTAGGAACATTCCTTCGCATTTGTGAAGAAATTGAGATGTCATGTCGCCTCCTCCCCTCACAGACAATCTGTTGTCCTCATCACAATCATTAGTAACACAGCGACAGCCCTGCCGGCAGCTTCTGGCCTGTCGCTTGCATATATGCACACACACACAAATCCATGCTTTAGTCTTATTTGCTGCTTGTTTCGGTGACCTGTTTTCTCCTTTTTCCACCCTTCTCTCCCCTCCCGTCCACTCACCTCATTCGCCAGTTCAGCTGCTTTTCCCCGCCTCCCTTGGCCCTGTGCACTTTATAATCGCTGTTCATCATTGTCATTTTGATTATGATCACCACCACCAGTAGCGCGGTTTCCGCTGCCAGTGGTGCTGCCTCCCTACCCGATGCCAACAGGTCTACTTGTGCGTGTGTGCGCGCATACACGCGCGCGCCTGTCTGTGGATAATGTATAAATCTACTTCTTTATATTAGCCATTTTCACATCACTGCTCCTGCTACTGTGGCTTTTTAAAGGTCATTCATTACTTACTTTCCTGGCGTTCGTCCTCCGTCCTCTCTTTCTCCTTCTTTCCTTCTCTCTATATCTGTGCCCGTGAACTTTGCAGAGGGGATTGTGTGCTCAAGACCCCCGCCACCGAGACGGGCAACACTGTGCTTGACCTGTAGCCTAGACGAGAACCCAAGGGGGGTGGGACACTTTTTGGTTTCAGGCCTCGTCAGCCATCGTGCCTCTCCTTTCTTCCAATCGGCTTGACTTGGCCTTATCGTGGGTACCATAGGCAGATAGCAGAGGGCAGAAACTGACTCAGTTCAAACCTTCCTCACTCTACTAAGTTCAACGCATCTGTAAGTTATGACGACCAACTGTAAGTCGTGGCTTAGAAGTTCACCAACTATTAGGTGAACTCGCTTTTTATCGGTTTATATCGTCTTTCGTTTTGAAACTTGAAAGAAGGTTTCAAGGGATATGGACAAATAGGATTTCCGATACAGCCGAGCAACCACAGGTTTCGTACATTAGGTTGCACGTCTAAGTGCCTGAAGACACGTATCGTTTATGTGGTTCACCTTCCGGCAGGTCAGAGGAATAGGAACTCCCCGCCGTAGTACATGTGGCCTTGCATTCAGCTCCAGGGAGATTAAGCTTAAAGTGAGGATGGGTGTTAAGGTTTAGGTTAGGGTGCGGGAGTGGACACCCTTCCGAAACTTTAGCGGCCTTGGTGGCGGCTTCATTAATAATAATTGTATTTAATGCCAGTCTACAGGCAATTTAAAATGAATATACAGTATGGATCGAGCTAGCAGAGAAAAACTGACAGTATTTTGGATAATTTGGGTTACGCGGGAGAAAAAAGGCAGCCCGTAGAATGCTGGCAGTTCAAGGGAGGTGGAATTATTGGTGCTGATGTAACGGATGTTTTAAGTATGCATTCCTTCTCATTAAACCGGGATTTTGTACTAGGTAGGAGTGCATGAGTGAACAGTTGCTCGGTGTGTCGGCTGACGAATTTACCCGCTGAGTTGCGGACTGTAGAATCAGCACCATTTCCCTCAAGCTGAGACCTGGCCGAGGGATCGGGGACCATGAAGCCCATCACCACGGAAGATGAGTTGGTAAGGATGATTTAGATGACCCCCCTTAACAGAGCATGGGAATAGGAACGCTTCCTCCACGTAATAAAGGTGACCTTGCGCAGCATTCCTATGTCCCATCCCTAATATGAATTTATACCCTAGTCCTAGTCATAACCCTACCATGAACACTACCCGCTAACCTTAAGCCTCACCCTAATTCCTCTGGAAGTTGGCACAAAGCCACATGTATTGCGAGTGGTTCCTGCGCTCATGTCCTGTTTAGGACACCACATAAGCAATCCTTATAGGTGAATACGGTGGATTCGACGCCAAAAAATATTCCTGCCACTGATATTAATAGGTGAATTAATTTACCCGCTTGGTTTTTAATTACATTACTATGGAAAACGGGCCAGAGCTAAAAAAGTGCTACATTCACTTGATTTTCACAGATCTACCACGATGCACCCGTGTGTCCATATTTTGGCCACCAGTGTACGCAAGTAGCCGTGTAGAATCAGCTGACTTTTGCGTACCCATAGAACGCCCAAAGCATGAAAGCTTGAATTATTGAAGCTGGACGGGCCTAGAGTGGGAGCCGGATCACCTGGTTTGCAGATTCAAGATGTCGGGATTAACCCCATCGTTTTGCACAAAAATTAGGAAAGTTTACTTGTTGAACTAACCGTCGGCAATACTACCGCCTTGCCTGTTTCCTACAACAGGATCATCCTCTGGTTCCCTGAAGGAAAAGGGCTTTGGACTTAGTCAAAGCTTAGATCATACGAATTCACTTCTTAATTGATATGTTCCCGAGACAAGAAGTTACATTGAACCGCTGGACAGAACAACGTAAACAGTCTAGACGATCGGTTAAATAACACTATACATGGGTTTTTCATCCCTAGACTGGTCAAAAGGCAGGTAAAGTTGGGGGAGGGCGGCTAAGGAACCGTAGTAAGTCTGCTTAGGAAAAATGAATTTAGAAAGAAGTATGTCAGGTATGAAGAAATGATACCGTTGCCATAAGGTCAGAAGGAAGCGGGGGAGCCAAATTTTGGGAGGCTGGACATGGCAAAACATTTGGCCAATATAAATTGGCGTAGAAATACATTTCAACTGAAAATTTCCAGCACGAGACGAGTGTGAAGGACATGTTCACGTCATCATCTCTCGAAAGTGGAAACAATAAGAGGTAAGTGACAAAAGATAAGCGGAAGAATGCTGCCATTTATAAATCGTCAGCCTCCTGAAGAATACGTACAGAAGAGCATAAACTGTAGGGGAAGATACGAGAATAAGACCCCCTTACCCCCAGAAGAACAGTTGGGCTTGCGCTAAGATCCGGTATGAGTACATATTCAACTGCCCTAAACTTAACCCTGACACTACTCTTGCATCCAAACCCAACTATAACCCTACCTTTACCTTATTTCTCACTCCGATTTAACTCTAATCTCCCAGCAATTTAGGGTAGGGTCACCTGAACCACGGGGGTTCCGTTCTCGTGTCTTACCAGCTGTGGAATTAGCACACTGGTTTTAGCCTGTTGATAATATCCATAGTTATATTGGATGGGGCTCACCGATCGATTACGGAACTCACTCGCCCTGTTTTGCCTTGGAGCTCACTCCCGAGCCCTACCAGCAGCCGCGTAGCGAATAGTTATATAGTCAGAATGACGTTACCCACAAAAACTAGGAAGACTGGAATGACCATTTTTGGCAGGATGGCGAGACCGTGGCATAGAGGGTTTGAGCTTCGAACTTTTAACCAACAGGTCGCGGGTTCGGGCACCGCCGCGCCTGAGGTTGGGTATGGCTGGCCGCTGACGGCTAATAAGCCAGAAATGGCCACTCAAGACCCCTTAGTCTGTGTGGGCAACGTCATTCTGCCTACAACAACTTCCAATCGAGCTACTCGAGATATAAAATATGCCTGCTGTCAGACACTAAAAGATCAATGTCATTTGACGAGTCAAGTTAGGTTATTGTATCAGCCAGCAAAACCCTACTTCGTGTTCCGCAGCCGTCCGAGTTCAGTGCCTGAAGAACTATCACGAGCTTTATTGGTCGGAATCACATTGTTAAATTTTGGGAAAGTGTATTCAGCCAGATGGCGAATATATACCTGTTCAGGGTGTTGGCCCGCTACTAGATACGTGGTTCTCGATATCCTTTGCGGAATGAGGAATTGACCAAAGCACACACGACTATCCAGTGAATTTGCGCGATTTCCTGCAGTCGCTACGTTGCACCCAGACAGCGACTAGCTGAAAATTACTGAAGTAATTCAGGCCAAGCTGTCTTGTGACAGAATTGGCGGAAAGGATATGGTTCGGTTATTAAATTAATTTTAGCTTCAGTGGTAGGAGCTTGACAATTTGACATTCATCGAATGAGCTTCCTAAGTTCTTCCATCCTCGATTTCCAGCCCGATCGCCCAAGTCTTCTGTTAGGATTAAGACAGCTATTTGGGGAAGCGAATTGCACTTAATCTACCTGCAGTCGCCGAATTTGTAACACGGGTTGCTGACGTAGACATGCATACCGGCCGGTGAGCGAAGTCATGGATACCTTTGCCGGAACATTTGAATGGAAGCTGAAATCCATCAACTGGGACGACAATGTCAACAACAGGTCAGCACTTTTTAGTCCCTTTCTTGCCGCCAGCCGCGAGCGTCCTTGTCCGAAATCGGAGTCAGTCCGTCTGCCAGTGAGATGTCGGGGATTGGTGCGTTTGATAAATGAGCGGGCGGTTGTTGTGAATGGATGGGCTGTCGGTAGAAGCTCAAAACATATCGACCTAATTTCTTTATGTGGTTACTTGTGTTTGCGCTTTGCAGCGGCGTGGTTGCAGCATGATTTGAAACCATAAAGGCAGGTTTCACTTCAGACAAGCAAGAATTATTAACAGTAAAAACAACGGAGATCGAATGGTAATTTATGGGTTACTTGCCCTCTTTAGCCAACCATAGCTCCACTCGAGTCCAGGTAGACCCAGAGTTTGAACATCAATTTATTTGGCCCTTCAGCCTGATGGCAAACCGGCTAATACAGGCACTCAGACTCTGCCAGTTACCAACGTGCCTCCGCTGTGCGACCGCCTCATCGGAGCTCCGAGACTAAAGGGACCGATCGTATTCTGTCATAAAGTCGAACGGGATCGCTGGCTGTCATTTCGATTCCTTATCCTTCTTCAGATAGCCCCCGAATTCCATGAGTTAACTGTGCATGTTGGCCTTGGACTGATGTGTGTGACGTATGAATTTGCCAAAGATAATCCCACCGGGCAGCAATACATCAGCTGATTTGCAGATCTGAGACAGCAAAACCTAGGAATGGCTGCAGCCAGATATCGCAACTGTACATTTCGTTACTGTCCTGATGATGAACAGTTAATGCACCAGCAGGGGAAATTTCTATAGCATCCTTAATATTCATGAGTGAGGACGAGAGAAAGAGCCTCTGCCCTTCACAGAATTTGGCTTATTGCTCCACGAAAACCAAAGGGTGCACTCAAGACGACGGGGCAATCACTATAACAATCTCATAACTAGGATTTTAACCGATGGTTCCAGTGGCACAAACTAGGACAAAAATTACTGTACCGCACAAAGCATAAGGTTGACTTGAACGGAAAGCTCCTTGTACTGAAGCCTCATTTCGAAAACTCTACTTTAAGCCCCTCTTCTTAAATCCAAACTATTCCCAAAGTTAGGCTGACTGAAGCTGATAATTGATGATGTGGTTGAGATAATATAACTCGAACATCTAACTACGACCAACTTCTTCCCAGCAATTACTGTTTGATTGAGAAAATGTGCTCCTTTTCGTATGTAGCCGAACATGCCAATGAGGCCCATGCAACTCTGCTTGGGGAGCCTGATGGGGCTCCCACACCAACAATATTCCACTGTCAAGGCAAAGGTCAGTCGTTTGGAGATGAGACTGTGTGCAGTGGCTGACGTGATGTAACTCTGTTATCTAACGCACATCTACTAGCTCGGAGTTTATAGGCACCATAAAAGTCACAGTACGCGGGGAGACACCATTGCACTGTAAGCTTCCTTCCAGGGGAGGGCCGGACAGTTTGTGCCAGCCAACGACGGGGACGAACGAATACGATGGTTAACTTCCTCCCAGTCGTTGCCCTTTCAGTGATGGGTGAGACCTTAAAGGACATGCCTACGTATGTAGGTGAACTTAAAAATGAGGTACTTGTAGGTCTGGGCTAGGCGAGCCTGGTGGCTGATGCATGGGGATCCTAGTGACTGTTTTCTTTTTGTGCGGGGCTTTATGTGCCGATGATAAATCAGTCCAACAAGTGACCTAAAATTAAGGTTACAAGGTTGGCCATAGAACACTGTCGGTTTTTCTGTCTCTGGCGACGTTTGGGCTTGCGAGGATTGCCAATGCCACTTTTATGGCGCCGATGAACTCTGAGTTAGTGGGGGTGTGTTAGATAACAGTTCGTTTGACCCACTTGTGAAAAACTCGGTGGGATTCGAACCCACGCCATCGAGTGGAAGGCTTTAGCAAAGCCAACGGTCTAGCCGACTGAGCTACGAGGCCCCATCGGGAGACGTGAGTTTAATCACACTTGGGTCAAGTTACCCACCCAGTCTACTGCAACATATGGAATCCACCAATTCTGATACAGTAAGCTGACTGCCCAAGCAAGATTTCCTAAGCAATCAATCCATAGGTTGCAGTAGACTGGGCGTGTAACTCGACCCAAGTGTGATTAAATTCACCTACCCGGTGGAGCCTCGTAGCTCAGTTGGCTAGAGCGTTGGTTGTGGGTTTGAATTCCATCGAGGCCGCCGAGTTTTTCACAAGTGAGTCATACGAATTATTCAAATCTGCCCAAATCCTCTACTTAGTAGATAACAGAGTTACATCACGTCAGTGGAATATTGTTGGTGTGGGAGCCCCTGTCAAACAGCCGTCAGGCTCCCCAAGCACCAGAGTTGTATGGGCCTCATTGGCATGTTCGGCTACATACGAAAGGAGCACATTTAATCACTCAAACAGTAATCCCTGGGATAAAGTTGGTCGTAGTTAGATGGTCGAGTTATATTATCTCAACCACTACACCAATTCTCCAGTTAGCCTAACTTTGAGTTGCCATGGGAATACTGCGAATGTAAAAAGAGGGAGTGAGGTTGAGACGTTGAAAGTAGGTTGGCGCAGAATCAGCAGGTATTGTGACCTGCCGTCAAATCTGAAACGGCCGTCTTCAAAGTCAATCACGCATGAGGAGCCCGCGCGTTCAAAACTTGGACTTCTAGTTGCCAGCACCACTGATGCTCAATCTCTGTCATGAGGCCTAAATTGTCAATGAATATTGAATATGCGGATTGACGTTATCGAATATTTTCACATCCATCGTAATGAGCTGACACACCACCCCCCCCCCCCACCCCTCCGCTCCCCAAAACACTGGTCTCAGCAAAGGAGGCGTCCCCGTATGCTCCCCATATGCGCTCTTCGGTATAACTTCACGCTTCTCTCGCATCTTCAGTCATCGCAACCACATGCGTCGCCAGACAGACAGCAGGGCTGAAACTGCTAACTTGCCCACCCTGCGGTCGTTCTTTCTGGCCAGGTCTTGTTCTAGTCGTATATCTCTTCATCAGTGGTCGGTTGATGTATTCCTTCCGTTCTAAGCTTTTTCCCAACATCGCATTACTTAATCGTCACACTGACCACCAGTCCACTAACCAGGCTCAGCAATCTCCGAAATCTCACCGCTAGACGGACTGATCTTGCTTCCGGACAAGGATGTCCGTAGCTAGTGGCGAGGAAAAACTGCAGGTACAGCTGTCTTGTTATTGACATTAACGTCTTCAATGGTTGATTTGAGTAACCGTCCAAAATTTGAAACAAATGGGCTCACGGATTCGTGACCAGCCCATGTGCGTGTTTACTTAAAGTGTCCACTGTTCGAAATTTGACAGCTGCAGGATGCAAACATTATATTCATGTTGCCGTATTGCTTTTTTTAATTTCGCAGAAACTTGTAGTGGGAATATTCGGCTCAGGTAGTTTTATGGAAAAGTACAACAATCGAGGCCCCAATCGCGCTGCAGAACGAAGAGTAAAGGACTTCGGAAGCTAATGTGACAAATATAAAGTTGTGTAAAATTGCTCTGCTAAAGCAGCTCTTAATGCCCTCGCTAAATGCAATTTACTCTTCAAATAGAGGTCATAGAGCGAGCACTCTCCCTCTATTTTCCTTGTTTGCTGTAAATTCCGTGAAAGGACCACCTTGGCTCCACAACATATAGAATCTTTAGCTAGTCATCGACTGCAGGCCAGGAATAAACTCCAGTTCACGCGAGTGCACTGGATGGCCATGGGCGCTTTGTTAAATTTTCCGTGCCGTAAAGAATCTCGAGTATCACATACCTAAGGACAAGACATTACGCATGGACAGCAGTTGATGTTCCTCTTTGTCGAATTCTCCCCTTTGAATAGCCCCTTGTCGCCTGGTAACTGTTTGGTCAGACACGGATAGGTGGACCCGCAGACCTATGGTGCAAGTCCACCTGGAAAACGGATATCTTGGTACTAGGGGCCTTTTGCTAGAGAAACCCCGTGCTCTTAAATATTTTCAAACGAAAAGAAACTTATTTACACTGACGCTTGTTATAATCCCCAAAAAAGGCACTGTGCTCGACGATATTTCAGAGGAAGGGGTACACATGTTCGTGCTCAACCAGATTCTTTCTACCGTGCTTGTCCGCAGCCAGCCACCTGAATAAAAGCACTTTTCTTCAGACCCTTTATTATATATTATCTTGCCTACAGTCTAGCCTAAACCACATATCCTGGCTATTCTCCTTTCTTATTCTTTGGTTCGTCGGTCAGCTACTTATCATCAGTTACACTAGAATGTTTTTTTTTATACCGACCTCCAAGCGTGCTACACGGATTATTGCCGTTATCGCAATCAGAAACATTAACGAACGTGAATGCGACGGGCTAGGAAAAACGTCTCGCCTATGTAAACAAAGAATGCAACTATCCTTCCTGCCGTTGGGCTCATAAACCGTTCATCCATTTTCTTGGACCAAACAGGCGCATGGTGGCTCGTGTGCCGATATAGAATACACTAAAAATGGCTTGAAAGTGGTGTTTATCTATCTGGCGAAACACGGGCTATTCCACTTTGTGTTGAAGCGCGAGTCCAGGAACCTGGTAGACGGTCACCTGCGGACGAGGATTCCGTATTACAGTATTGTTACCGAAAGGGGCAGGGGAGACTGGAACCTTCCCGATCGCAGCTGACAGAGTCAATGGTTTAGATACTGCAGCATATTGCTTGATGCTCAAATAGAAACATGTTCAAACTTAACGTCTTTTCGAAGTCTGTGATTGGGTTGTGACTGACCGACGAAAGTAAATAAGGCGGAACTTGGCATTCCACTGTCTTGTAGTGACTCGACCCCACTCGCTTGGAGTTTTGGCCGACTGCAATCATCGCATGGTTACCTAATCTGTGTCGGACCCAAATCCATCACGAGTCAATCAGTCACGTCGCCAAGGCTCTTGCTGTGAAACTTCACGTATTCCCAAACCTACTGACCTGCAGCTCAGAAACTTGTGCGTCCAGACAGTCGCAACCGTCCATGCCTAACTTGCATACGCCACAACCTTGGCCGATGTAACAGAGACCAATAGACGCACCGCCCCTCAGGTAGGACAACACACACCAAATTGGATAAAATACACTTGAACTTGCTCCAAACGTACCTACTACAGCCGCTGACACCACCGTCGCAATCTTTGGCAGGATTTCACGTTAATACACGCCCTAGCCCAACCAATGACCACTGCCGCCCGCGAAAGCGACTGAGGGCTCTTAGCAAATCAAACCCCTCTAATTCCGATGTCTTTGGTCTTCTTCGGCTAATGGGGTTATCGATTTTGTTACTGGGGCGCTCTGAGTGCACTTGCTTCTCTAGGCACCACAATCTTCTGTCCTTTCAGGAAAGATTGTTCTCTAGGGAACAGAAACAAAATTGGTCCAAATCTCATTTTAGCACCCTCGTTGGTTGTGGATGCAGAAGTAGCAAGTACTTGTGCGGTTTCCTACATGGTGCGCTGTCGCGCTTTGGCCGATTTTTGCCATGGATTCTCGCAGCCACCCGGTATTTGAACTTTTACATTAACCGATTGGCACACATTGGATGATCTAATCCTGTGTTTAAGGACTTCTATTGGTCTGACATCCGATGTCTGATCAGAACGAGACAAAAATTGTTAGGGTATTTTACCTACAACTAGAACACTACACCGCAGATATTAAGGTCGCCCCGCTCCTATATTCCGGTCGATATCCCACCCGCAAAAAGTACAAGTAATTAATTACCTTATATTTGCCCTATTTTTCTGTCGATTGTACCTTAGGTGCGTATGCAATGCGCAACGCAGTCAGCGCCAGTCGGCGGGGAAGCAAGACAAGGCGTAGTTCGGAATTCACTGTAGTGCGTTTTCACCGATGACCGGTTTTCCTAGTTTACAGTGCCAATACGTTATTGGAAACGGGTTGGTTGTGCTGGTGATGATGATAGTGGTGGTGGTTGACATCGTTCTTCGGTCAATACATGCATCAAACTCTGAAAAACTTTGATTGCAACAAATGCACACACACATATTCACATGGGTTGATTTCAAAATCTGAAGTCAAGTTAGCCTCATCGGTCCCCTTCTTCGTGTTCTTTCGGGTGGCTTCCTCGTAGCGGCCGTTGGACTATGGATCGGCGGTTCATAAGTCGTTGCGTAGCGGCGCCTTTAGCACGATCGAGGACTTTGCTTGAGCCAACTTGGGCATTATTATTGCTGTTATTATTGTCCAGAACTTCAAAGGCTGGCTGTTCAATCGTGAGCTCATCCTTGTCTTCCGTTTCAACGGGCGAGTTAGCATCGGAAGTATCCGTGTTCTCTTGACTCTCCGAATTGTTGCTCCTGCCTAAAAAAGACACAATCATTCAGGAGTATTCGCAAGAGAAACCAAAAGTAGGAAACGCATTTCTTTCCTATTTCTAAAGTTTCCACCTGTACCTGTCTCAAGAATCCTCCCTTGAGCCGCATCTTCTCTTTCAAATTCCAAGGGGGCGTCTTCACCCTGTTCCTTAATAATCAAGAAATAGGGCCTATGAGGCTCTAAATAATATGAGTATAAAAACGAAATGCTATAACGCGAAATCAGCTTACCGTTGTGGCATTTGACACCTCCACTGTCACCTAGTTTTGAGATTGAAAGACAAATAAAGCATGTTCCAGTACGCCACTGTAGGCAAGTAAACCATTGTCAAAAGTAGTACACCTTCTAGAGACTTTTCCTTGGAGCATATTTGAACTTTAATGAGATTTAATATGCGTTCAGTCATTCGTAACGTCTATCCGAGGGTCACGCCACGTTTCCGGAAAATTCACTGGTACATTTCTTGAGGGAAATGTCCTCGCCCCCCGATTTTTTCCCACATCCGTCATGGACATTGAGTAGAAATCATGCTGCTGCACGTATATGTACAACTTTTATGACGAAAATCTAACAAGAACGAAGCAGATCATAGAGTATGACAACTGATCCCCAACGAGCTATACTACAGATGTGCAGATTTACCTCATGGTAAGCGGAGCAGGCAGTTAGGGTCTCGCAGCTAGCAGCGTTTCACACAGAAGGAAAAATAACTGACTCCGTTATTTAAGGGTCACCGCCTTCTAGATCATATTTGAGACACATGTTTTAATGAAAAAAAGATATTGCAATTAGACCGGAGAAAATTGTTCTCAGCATATCAATTGGAAAACTCTTAGAGACGTTTGTACGACTACCTTTTGTGTCAAACACACCAAAGACATTAAACCAGTAGGCTGATATATAGGGCTGGATTGGTAAGCTTTTGTTCGCACTTGTTTCAGCAGGCATATACAGACCCGAGTTAGAAATTTCTAGGCCCTCATGGCAATGTACGTTTTACTTTGGACGCTCAAACATGTTACCAGCAACTCGAAGTATACTACCGGTAAGCGAACGGCGGAATGAGGTAATTCGAAAGTGGCTGAAGTATAGGACGACATCGCACGGATCTACCATATACAAAGGTAGAATTAACGCATTCATAAGGTTAGACGGTCGAATTTATACCTCTTTATTGTTCTGAGGTTAGTTGAGGGCTGTTGAGGATGTTATTCGTATGACATCAGTTAAAGTTTAAAGGGTAACTGTAGAAAAGATTAAAAACAAATACGAATTGAAAGACAGGTATATGAACTGAAACCAAGTCACTTCAAAACGAGATTTATGATGGCTACTGAAATTTTGGGTATGGGATACCGCATTTAATGAGTAAAATCCTGCATTAGGAAACCGTAATATCAATAATTACACTAATTACACGTTCTACTGATTCAGACATAAATACTCCTGAGTAATTTCTTGGAAAATGAACAAAGTTTGATTTTTCCAACGCAGCCGAAACTGAATTGTAAACGGGAATGTGTATAGTTAGCTTGTCGTAAGATTCAGGCTGCATAAAATGGGTTCTGTTGTTTTGGAAATAATAAAAGAAACTGCTTACGTTCTCATTTGGAGCGTCACCCGTTTGATCTGGTGTTAACGAGGACGTCATATTGGTTTGACTACCATGCTTTTCAGTACGCCTACTTAGGCCGTTCTTTCGTTTTGCCAATACCTAAAAACATCAGTTAACAATTACTGATGACTGATAAATAAATAAATATATATATAGATATATGATCAGCTGAGCAAATAATGCGTTTTTATCTAAAGGTCTGCCTAATAAGTGGTCTGTGGTATTCTGCTTGACTTGCTAACAGTTGACACTTTTATTGTTAACCAGTTAAATGGATTTGTTTATTAATTGCACCTTGTGCGGTGAGTCTTAGAAGTGGGATTCTAGTATAAGTGGCTATGCCCTCTGAAGTGGCCCAGTCGCGTTTCAGGTGCCACATTTTTTTTCATCTTGGGGTACCTCGTAGAATTCACTGCACAGTGTTTACATGAATTGACTTTAGTTTGGTTGGTAAATTTAATATATTTTTTCTCTCTTTTTGGCAACCAGAACCTTTACTTCACTGGTACGTTGAGCATATCTTTTTTCAGGTATTACTTTGCAACAGTAATTATAAAAAAACTAAAATATGTAAGGTACTTGTTGATCTTGCAGCCGTCTCGTTAAACTTGCACTTTCGAAACCTACCTTTAATCTCTTTTGTTCAGCTCGCTCCAGCTTCTCATTTAATTCTTCTGCAGTCAGTTTCGGAGCCCCTTCTAAAGGTTCTAAGTGCTAAAAATGGATTTATTCAAACGGGCTTCTTTATTTCATTACTTTGAGGCGTTTCGGAAGTTGCCTTCTGGAGGATTCAAGAGTGGGTTCCACTACACCATCAAGGTTGACCTCGAATGCCACGAAGCCCTTTTTGCCCTCCGTTTTCGGTATTGTTCCATCTGCATTTGGTTTTCCAGAGGGCTGCAGCAAGCCTTGTGCGTCCGCTTTAATAATTATGGGTTCCTCTGAGTTCTCCAGGTCTTTGAAACTCGAATGTCTGTCAATGGCTGGAGAAGGTTTTGCTGCTTTAGATACGCCTGACTCCTGGGTAGATGTATCACTACACCGACCGGATACTTCGGCTTCTACCGTCACGGCACTCTCAGTCACACATTCTTGCGCGTTTTGGTTGTTGTGAACGGTAATCCCATCAATAACAGAGGCTGGGGAGGAAGCTGCACAACCCATGGCTGTAACGCCTATCTGAGGTCAGGCGGCACAGCTCTCGGGGATCTTTACAAAGTGTAGAAATTATCGATCCATGGTGTTTTGAATTAAACTTCGACAATCCAGGCTGAGTCACGCTATTAGCGCATGTTGCAGAGCCACGTGCGAAGCCGAAATCTAGATCTCATGTGATACCAAATATCGGACCGAAAACAAATATTAACGTTCCGCTGCTCCAAGTATTTCCTAGATGGCCTTGTGTCCACAGTAATCTTCATTGAGTCCACATTTTCGTTAAGCGCCTCCGCCCGCCAGTACCTTGGAGGGTTTTTAGCACTTAGCAGTCTCATTTTCGCGTTTTGGTAGGAATTTTTGCTGAATACATCTGTAAGAACTTTATTTAAAGCTTTGGACAGAAGGATCTCTGTACATTTTAAACGAACTGGACCGCATATCCCATGAGTATATAGAGGAATCTAGGTAAGCCTAATGTACTCCCTCATATTTTATGTTTACTACCCTTTTTTAATTATTCATGGCGTTTCTAGTATGGGCCGAATCTGCATAGACAGTAGGTTGTTTGTGCCGTATAAACGTTAAGCTACACGTGAGCAAATAAGTCAAAAATATTGAATAGAACCGCAACTGTTCTTCATTTAATACCGGCTGTTGTACTGCTTAACCACAAAGCTCTCTATGGTACCGCTAGCGTTTTTACGTTTCAGTAATTAAAGTCTCGCTGTTTTATGGCCAAAGAGCATAGCAGTACATGTGTAGTACACACATTACACATTAACATAATTGATAAAAACTTCGTATATCCTATTCAGTGCTTTCCATCCGACAGTAAACACGAGGTCTTTGGTATATCGACGGGCACAAGAATTTTGTTTAACTTTTTAAGTGAAGCAGTATCGGGACAAAAACCTTGTAAAAGAAGCACTTTTGGTCTTCTTAGTTTCTTACTACGGCCATACACTTCCGACCGTCTGCTTTTCTCATGAGACAATAACTACTTCTTTATGATTAGACAGAGTAGCATTGCAAGGATTAAATAAAGCAAGAATGCTGGATCAACGGAACCACCGGTGCACTTATCTGTACTTTTAGGCTGATCTAGAGATCCAGAATCAGAAACAATGAACGTTCCTTAAACATAGAGTGACGGTTTAGTTAAAAACTGGGTCACGCCATGGGTGCGCTATCTCTCTCCCCGATGTCGAAGCGGGAGTTCAATACACTGTAGCCGAACGGCCTACCGAAACTGAAATCTACTAAAAAGGCATAACAGCGGGATTTTTCTTATTTAGTGGAGGATCGACAGCAGTAATGACCACCTGAAAATGGAACGCCAAGTCGAGGCAGAGTGGAAACTGGTTTGCAGGAAAACGTGCGCTAAAGGATACTATCTGACCCAAGTAGTTTTCATTAGAAAATTTAGCATTTGAGCATCAATTTTATTTCCTACAGTGGTCACAATTAAATCCTTCAGTAAACGGACTCCGCACTGAAGTTGCACTAACCTTGGTCTCCTAGTTGCACCGCATGAACAGAACCGGCTCCATGGCTTTAGGAATCTTAACATATAATAGGTCTCTGCGTTGGGAAAGTTCTGAGAGCTGGTGTGAGGGGATTTAGGTGAGAGCTAACGCAGGGACTAACAGCTTCATAAAAATAACAGCTTTTCAGGGTTTCCCTGGATAGAAAATAACCCCAGGTAGCAAATCCGGAGTCTAGTACGTACGCACTTATCCAGCCTCCATGATACTCAGTAAATGTAGGCTTTCACGTCCTACAAACAACTTCCATTCTAAGGCCCTCATTTCAAAACCTAAATGCTTTCGTAGGCGCGTACTTGATCTGGACGATTTATAACCACGGCCCACGACTAAACAGCATTGTTCGGAAGCAGGCCGCAGTTGGTCCGCGTAGGGTGAAAACGCAGCATTTAAGAGGCCGCTGGAGCACTTTGCGTTTTTTAGCCGACAGAGAATGAGCCCCATTGCTCACAGGTCCTTATAGTTGCCTCCTGATGTTGTTATTTTCGCTTGATTACTGATTTTTTTCGGAGGAGTGGTGCTTTTGGAAAGCGGAGGATATGAGAACAAGAACCGCTCGTAATATAGGTGGATATGTTTTAAATTCCAGGGAACTAAGAGTTAGGTTTAGGTCTAGAGTAAGGGTTAAGATTTTGGTAAGGAATACTTGTAGTCTCCTAAACAGAACACGGGACTAAGAATGCCTCGTCCAATTACTAAAGGTGGCTCGACGCATAATTCCAGAAAGAGTAAATATTCCCGTGTCCTAATCCTAACATTTGCCCTGACATAAGTCTAAGCCTTAGCCCTAATCTTAGCCCTAACCGCTACCCTAACCTTTACCCTAACCATTAGCTTGTTTTCACAGGGATTTGGCGCGAAAACGCCTCTACTGCGGGCGGCTCATATCGTCATCGTTACCAGCCTCTACCGATTTATCCTGCCCACACTGCGCCCACAACTTCAAATCACGCATTGGCCTGGTCGGTCACTTGCGAATCCATCGCACGGAGGCTGGTGAACCAGTGCCTGGGGCTCCGACATACAGTCGACGTGCCCGCCTTCCCTGCCCTCACTGCTCCCACACATTTACACACCGCCTGGGCCTATTAGGACACATGCGCCTCCATGAAAACCTCCGGTAAACCACCGGATGCTAAGCTACATCAGCGCACACTTCCTACACCAATGCATCGACAACACCCTCACAATCACCATTTACCAGAGTATATCACGGTTTCCTAGAAACCGTGGCTGGAAAGTCTGCCAATCTGACGCTTCCACCAGACCACGCCGTCGGCTCAGTGTATGTGCTGTGTGTGTCGAGTGGCTGAACAGTGGACTGGGAGTCAGACGGCGATGGCTCCTTCTTAATGTGGTCTTTATGGCACTCCCACTCTGTGGGATCCGAGCCAGGTGTGGTGGTAGGCCCAGGGGCGGCTCCGGCCGCGCCAGTCACCTGGGACCTCTCTCATCTCCGGCCTTCTTGCCTGTGTCAAGAGACCGGGCTCAGGTGGGGGAGGAGAAGAATCTGCGGTAACGTAAATCGTCGCGGTTCAAAAGTGGCTGACCTGGTGGAGAGTCGCTGCGATGGCCTTTCTTAACGTGACTTCTGCCATTCTCCCATAT